>JAZHYW010013574.1:0-43280 GCA_037355805.1 Ixodes ricinus | reverse complement strand
TGAAACAAAAACAAAGTCTGCTTATATATTAGAAAATACGGTAGCTCTTTTTCCACATGCATGTCACTGCCTCAAGATGACTTTGGCACATCAGTCATTACCTGATCACAGCAGTTCTGCTTCAATCAGTGAAGCGAATTGAAGGGTAAGCAGCATCGGCCGTGAGGAAACACAGCCTCAGTCGTAAAATGCCTCGGCCTCACTCGCCACTGAGGCCGCGTAGCACGGAGGATGACATAGATAGCCCTTCTCACTGGACAAACGGCATGGGCATTGAACACCAAAGATTACGTTCCAAGAGCATGGCATAGTACGCACAAGCTCCTGAGAAAGACCCAGCTTAACATGTAACGACAAGGCAGAAAAAACAATAAAGAAAGATGTGCAAAAAAACACAAACGAGATGTAAAAAGCCCGGCCAATCGTATTTAAAGGGGCCATGAAACGGAGTTTGCGCTGGGATACATGATCTTAGGATTGGGACGTTACTTCAATCGCATATCGTTCAGTGGGCCAGAAGCAAAGAGGGTAGAAAGTCAAAAAGCCAGCGCTGCGTGCACGACACATTTGAAAATGTAGCGGACTATTTTGGACCTTCTTTTCCTTCAAAATCTCTCCGCCTTTTTACTACGCAGTACATCCGCGGTTCCCAAGGCGCGTCGAAAGCAGCGGTGCCAACGTGACGTCAGCCAAGCCCAGCTCATGCATTGGACACGAGAACTGCGTCACTCGGACGTATGCAGGTGCTCGCCAACAATCAATCCGTCGACGAATATTTGGATTCGCGTCCGTGGCCAATGAGTGCCCTGACGGAACTTATTGTCAGTGTCGAATGACAAGTTTTATGGTGTGCATAAAAATCACGCTGGAAGCCAGGAGTCATCGCACCGGTGCCGAAGAATGTCACGACGACGTGATTTCACAATACATAGGTTGCACTGACGTAATTTGGTCCTCCTTTCTGGTGGCCGAACTTCCTCGAGCGTAGCCTTTACTGTGCATATTGTACGAGCAGTACACGAGCGTCGCGAGCGAGCGGAAACGAGTGAGCACAGCTTCATTATACTTCGTTTCAATTTATCTGCGAGCGAAGCCAAAGCTAGAAGCGCGAGACCAGCGCTTTGTGCGTTTCTCCCCAGCTTGCGCGCTCGAGCAAAGCCTGAACGCACGGAGCTTCCGTGCTCGCGCTTCCAGCTTTGCCTTCGCTCGCACATAAGGTGAAACGAAGTATAACGGCAGGTTTTGGCCACCAGAAAGGAGGAAGGATATGACGTCACGTGCAACCCATGTATTCGCATTTGAGGTGAGGATTAAAGCTAAGGAGGAAGAAGTAGCAAAATAGTTTCATGACCCCTTTGTAAGAAAATAAAAATTGCCAAAAATAAATACCAAACTAGCAACCCGAATATTTGCGAAAGGACACCGCTTCGCCAGGATACGACCCTGAGGTTTTATCTAAGCGAAGCGGTGATGAGGCATTTTTGAGAAGTGGGGCGTCGTCGGGTTCGGGCCTTTCTGGTTTCCTCTCGGTCCCTCACCGAAAACAATATTCTGCAGCGCACCAACGACTACTCCGGGAAGCCGGTCTTCTGCGAGCCTAAGCGCCGACAAGCTGAGGGGGAAAGGAGGGAGAAGAGAGGGGACGTCAGAACGCCGAGCTCTGGTTCGAATGATTAGTGGGTACACTCCAAAGCTATGCTTTACGTCTCTCCGCACCATGTAGCATTAGCCCAGCATGCCAAGAGTGGGAGCTTGTTGCTTTGAATCATAGCCTTCACTATACTCCGAAAGCCTGGCAGTTCGACGACAGAGCCATAGAAGTGCGCCAATCGCAGATTGGGAGCGCGAAAAGGATCTGATAGCAGAGAGCATCAACAGAGAGCCATTTATCAGGGAACATGGACGTCAGCGCACAGCTTTTTTGCAGCGGCGAAGACCCCCAAACACCACTTGCTCCGTGACGCTCGGGAGCAGTGTGTTTCGGCGTCTCCACACCGCCAGCGGGGCGCCAGTCACGTGACTCTCCTCTCCTCCGCTGTCTGCTGCTCCACCCATTTCGGCGGCCGCTTCTCATGGCGATCTGCCAGGCTTTGTCAGTATATAGGAGGCTATGTTTGGATGAAGCATCGGAGGCTGCACGAGCGCTCGTGCAGCGACTCCAGCGAGTGCTGCAGTCAAGGCAGTCAAGGCTAGCCGCTCTCGCTTGCACAGCCTTCGCAGTTAGTCTTTGCTAAGGTAAGATGAAGTATAGCTCCACAGCACTCGTCGAACGCGTTCGAACGCGAGAGCCAAACTCCGGACGCCGGCGTTCTAACGCTTTCAACGAGTGCATGGAGACAAAGGCAGCTCGCTTTAAGTCTACCCGTTAATCATGCGAACCAGAGCTCGGCGTTCCGACGTCCTCTCTTCTCTCTCCTCCTCCCTCACTTTCTTGGAGTATAGATGAGTCGGCGCCCTTGTTGCCTGTGCGGGTCCCAAGCGCCCAGTCCTGGCTGCCAGTCACCGGCTACTCCGTCCTCGTTGCTCCTCTCACGTAGCTGCCTCACGTGCACTTCTCTCGCATTTTTCTTCTTCTAATAATACCCATATACCATCACCCAATGCCTTAATGAGATCTTTGAATGAACCACTGCTTGATTCAGGGAAGTCATCAAAGACATCTAAAGAAACACATGGCGTGGCTTATGATGTTCAGCCATCTTCGTACGCGATTCGTTCTTGGGCGCTTTGGTCGGCTAATGCAGCAGTGTCATTGAATGCGGATCAATTATAGAATCCGCGGAACTCGCCACGCGTGGCGTTTCTTACGATGTTACTGACCATAGTTACAGAACGAAAGCTGATAGCGATGGCCAGCGGCGTAGACTTTCCATTTTCCCGGGGGGGCAGGCTGAGAAGTTCCCCGGGGGGGGGGGGGGGGGTGCTGCGCGTTATGTTTTCGCCAGAACTGGAGATTGAAGCTAACGCAAGCACGCTGGGATTCCATTTCCCACGTATTTTGTCAATAAAGGCAACGTGGGCGTTATTTTGTTTACATCCTACTACTAGAAGCTCGTTACATGGCACGTAAACAGCGTCTCGGAAATAATAATAATAATAATAATAATAATGGTTTATTTTCCAGTGCCCACAAACAACTTAGCGTTCTATTGTGTGGTGCACAAACATGGGTGAAGTGTTATACATTTAAGACAAAATACAAATTATCAAAGACAAACTAACAACAAACACAAGCAAAAAAAAAAGATCAAGGCCCGGGCCCGAGGGGGCTCTGCCCCCCTGGATCTCACCAGGGGGGCACGAGCCCCGTTGCCCCCCATAGTCTACGCCTATGGCGATGGCTACTGTCTGTGGTCCCTGCAAGCGCGCACTGAAGGCTCTGTAAAGGCCGGTTCAGACACTTGCGTTTGAGTGCGTTTGACTGCGTTGCGTCGAGAACCGAAAAGCGAGTCACCGGCAGATCTGTGCTTTGTATGCAGCCTGGAGTCCAATTCAAGGAATCTTTCTTGGCACGCGATATAAGCAGCAGGAATGTCCTGGTTTCTCGCTGCCGCAACGCAGTCAAACGCAGTCAAACGCAACTGTCTGAACCAGGCTTTACACTCCGACGTCGAGCGTAGCAAACGCGGCGTACAGCAGCGAACACAGATATTAGTGTTTTAGTAGATCGTTCAATCACTCCCGCTACGCTATCCGCAATCTGCTACGATTTCCGCTATATGTATTGTAGCGGAACCACCATTTCAAGTTTTAGCAGAACGTTCGCAACCCGCTACACATTACAGCGTTGCGAGAACTAATGGAACGACGCTGGCGCCTCTTTCAGACTCTAAAGCCTGGTTCAGACAGTTGCGTTTGACTGCGTTGCGGCTGCGAGAAACCAGAACATCCCTGCTGCTTATATCGCGTGCCAAGATGATTTCTTGAATTGGATTCCACGCTTCATACGAAGCACAGATGTGCCGGTGACTCGCTTCCGGTTCTCAACGCAACGCAATCAGACGCACTCAAACGCAAGTGTCCGAACCGGCCTTAAAGGGATACGGAAACCAAATTCTGGAGCTCATTTCTTTGTTTCAACACGACGCAGGTAGCAGTAGAACCACAGAAACATAAATATTGCGCTAGAAAACACAAGAAAACATATTTTAAAGTGAATTAAACGATAATCAAAAACCACCTGGTAGTTGGTTATGAAGCTTCAATGGAATGTCGTGACGACAACATGCCTCTGAAAGCAGCGCCACAGCGGTATGTCCACTCACTGGTATAGATTGCCTAGGCCTGAACGCAATACCGAGGCGTAAGATTCGGAAGAGTAGCCGAATCTCAAGAGATCGGAAAAGTTCGGAAAAATTCGGAGCGTTGCCATGGTTGCCAGATCACGTTTATGTGTGTTTCAACTTTTCGTGATATTAAATTCACTAAATTCTACAAAGTGCACAAAATATTGTTGTAATATAATATCATAGTAATGAATGAAATGTTCCGCTTTGTTTATAAGATTTCGGATGTTTGTCGAGAACGGTAACCAGACATCGCGGGAAAATTGGTTTCGGTTCCGGATTACGACCAAAATAGGCATGCTTGGTGCACGTGGAAATACAAGCGCATGTTTTCATCGCCCGGGCGGTTCGGCGACAGTCGTTTGTGGGGCAGGCGGGTTGAAGAGACTTTCTTGGGCACGAGGAACCTCCGGCGTTGTCGGCGGGGTCATGGCAGTGACCACCGCGGCTGTCCTTGCGGCGAAACACAAGCGCGATAAGTTCCTCGTGGATCTCGTCAGGCTTGGCGTGGCCGCCCCAGCCCGGCGGGATTCGGCGGACGTGCAGCCGGTGCAGCGGCGGGTCGACGGAGCGAGGTGATGTTTACGCGAAGATCACGTTCTCGTACTTCGGGGTTCCCGGAGACCGGAGACGTCGACCGTGCTCGCCCGAGGTTCGCAGCAGCTCCCCCGCCGCAAGAGATCGATGCCGTACGTGCTGTTCGGCAGAAGGACATTTCGTGCCCATAATTACGGTCAAAATAGCACCAGTAGCACACCCCACACAAGTGAGTATGTTCGATTCGATTATCTTCAACGTGTGTCCACTGCGGTATTGTTATCGGAACAAGGGAAACAATCTAAAACTCCTTGCGCCGTACTATCACAGTCTCCTGTACTGCATTTGTACCTTTCTAGTGAATTATATCTGAATTAGTTAGTGTTTGTTTCTGAACAATAAAGTTGCGTTGGACACCCCTGTGTTGTTTCTTTTTCATCAAATAAAGTTCACGTATACAAAACTTGCTGCCGAGAACGGAGAAACGACAGTGCGACGTTTTTCTTCGCCGGTGCCGGTACGCGGTCAAGGTTGGGACTATGCGGAGGGCAAGTTCGTCTGCTTCTCGCGCAGGGGGTAGCGGTGACGTCAGAACGCCGAGCCCTGATTGGCTGATCGCGGTCCCCTATCTGAGCGTCGTCTGCTCCTTTGCAACGTCGTCTGCTCGCGACGTCGTCTGCGTCTGTCTTACCTTTCCTGCGACTTTTGCAAGTGGAGAGGCCAGATTCACGAAACTATCTTACGCCAAAAATATGCGTAAGACAAAACTTAAAAACAAATTCGTTATTCACGAACCGAAATTTTCGTAAGTTTTGCGCAGGTTACGACAAAATCCTACGACAGCTCCGAAGCTACGCACTTGTTACGATCAAATCAGCATGGCCGACAGCGTCGCGGTCGCGACGACCAACGGACGTTTATTTTTCTACGTGCGCTTCTCTCGCGTCCCGACTTCAAGCAGCAAGAAAAAAGTAAAAAGTACTTGAACCAGACCACGACGAACAAGAACGCTGGATCCACAAACACCCGGGAAAAGCTCCAACGGCTACGATTCCACCGACACCGACCAAGCGAACTCGGCAGATAGGCCTAGCAGCCACTCCGACTCGGTGACCGTCTGCCCACGACCGGCTGGCGTGCTGAATGGAATGTGCCCGCGCGACCCTTGTGAACCCTTCCCGTATTATACTGTGATCACTGACCTCAATTTTAGATTAAGAGGTCAATCTCTTCCTCTTGTCATCTCCTTGTTTTCCGAGGCAACGGTGACTCTCGCCGGTGAAAAAGCGGTGAATATCCGACAGACGCAGGAAAGGTAAAGGAGCCATCGCTTTGACTAGCAGACGTAAAGCAGACGACGTTAACTGCGCCAACCCGCCGACGCCGTTAAAGAATGAGGAGTCTTGCCGCACACGAAAGGGGGAAAAAGTATTTGGGAGGGAACTTGCGGACACTAACACGCTCACTCTCGGTTCTTAGCAAACAAACCTCGGCGTCTCGGGACACCTCGCCAGTGAGTACTTTGACTTCCCTCCTTGATGCGCGTCTGCTAGTTGTTCGACAAAAACAACGAACCGCTCGAGTTATTTCGTCTGCCTTCTCTGAAAGGCGAAGTCGAGCTCGCTCGTAAAGACCTGCACTTCCGAAAGTCGCAGGAAAGGTAAGACAGACGCAGACGACGTTGCGAGCAGACGGTGTTGCAAAGGAGCAGATGACGCTCAGATAGGGGACCGCGATCAGCCAATCAGGGCTTGGCGTTCTGACGTCACCGCTACTTCCTTTCTCATGCGCAGAAGACGAAAATGAGCCCACTTGCGAGGCGTATAGCAACACTTTTCATCGCTCTCGCGTCTTACGCAGCTCTGGAGAAGGACAAATCATTTCCTTGCCTGAATATATTTATTGCGCGCTGCGCCACTTTGTGAATAATGCACAACATTTCGCTAGATTTTATTTTACCGATCACCGCGAAACCGCGCAGAAACCGAGACCGTGAATTGGTTAGGCTCACGCCAACCACACCGATCAGCTCAGCTGGACCTGGGCGCGTGCCAGGGTATAGAACGACAGTACAGTACATACCATACGTTGAAGTAAACAATACCAAATCTGGTTATATGCAATAACAGTGCCTAAAAAAAGAAACACAACTGACCGCATTCGCGAGGTTTACGACAAGGTTCACGCTGCCGTCTGCAACCAGCGACGAACCTGACGAATCTCCGAATCTGCCGAATATTCGTCGCGGGAAGTTCGGAAATTTTCGAATCTGTCCGAATCGAATCTCCGGTGATTCGTCCCATCACTACTGTTGACGTCTTCGTCTTCGCTAATGTCATCGTACCCACTGCCGCTGCCACCACTCTCGTCATGTTGACCCGCCATCGCACACTCAAGGCAGCTGAGGCAGCTCTGGCACCTCTGCGGCTCTGCGCTCTCGCTCGGCTTCCGCGATATCTACAGCCCTTGGGTACTTCGACAAAGCGAGATTGTAACGCGTTGAC
The DNA here is from genome assembly GCA_037355805.1 of Ixodes ricinus. NCBI lineage: Eukaryota > Metazoa > Arthropoda > Arachnida > Ixodida > Ixodidae > Ixodes > Ixodes ricinus. Next base: position 35,953 of record JAZHYW010013574.1, on the reverse strand, counting down.
GCCTCCAAGTGGCAAAACTCGTCACTACGGTACGCTTGGTCCTCCGAGGCATGATGACGTCAAGACCTCTGCCTGATCTCCCGAGATGCATCGCGCTCTTCGATGGCTGATTTTGAAGCGCTCGCCAAAATCCCGGCATTTAGAACCAAAAATATAGCCATCTGCTCAAAATACGACCGTGCGATTATTCATTACAGGCTTAGCTGATCATATTGAACCCATTTCTTGATGTTTTCTCTATATTTCAAGTTTCGATTCTGTATCCCATTAAGGCTCGCGTAAAACGAAGATTTGCGAAGTTATTCTTTGCAATTATTTATTTACGCCGTTATCTTAATATAATATTATTTCTTTATTGAATAAAGTGCTAATTTTGCTTCTTTTATAAGTAAATGACTATTATGCTTGTAATTGAATACAACTGACAGCCAAGCTGTCCAAGCCAATCAGATATGAGTCAAGCGCCTAAGCCATCGAGAGAAATTTTCAAGAATAAATGACAACACCCATGGGCTCTGTTCAGATAAGATCATGCACGCCAGTTGAGACGTATGTTTTGTTTTTGAGAATTTTTTTTATATGTTACTTTTCAATACGTGTAGAGAACGTGATAAAAAGATTTTGCGAAAAAACATAATATTGCAAGAGAGTGTGTGTCTATGAATTGTTTAAAACGAGCCTCAGGCGCTGATGGTTGGGCGCCCGCCCGGGGGGGGGGGGGGGGGGGGGCGCTCAACCACCGTAACGCGGTAATTTTTAGCGGCTTGCGAATGTTCCACAAAATCTTGAAATGGAGATTCCGTTACGCTACATATAGAGCCCTTTCAAAAAGGTTGACAAACACGAAAAAAATAAAAGCCAGATTTTGCTGTGTACACTGGACAGCGGACGCCATCTTTAAGGGTGCTCTCGGCTTGTGTACGTCGCCCCAGTACGAGTTTCGTGGTGTGATGAGGAAGTCGTGGGTGAAATGCAACTGCTGCTTCTTTTTCACGCGACACCGGCACGCATGCGTCTATCCCTACTGCGCGGTGCACGTTAAAGACCCGGGTTACCGGTTGTACTGCACTGGCTAAAATTCTCATGTACAGCTAAGAGACAAGTCACCCGTTGAGGCGCACTAGCATTGGGACTGTCTAAACATAAAAGCAAGACAATCTTTTTTTTTTTTTTTCACGCGCGGAGAAATTTTTTTTTTGCTCGTAATAAGAATAGGAGACTGAGTAGAACCATTAATTTATTTAAAGTTAGAGTGAATTATCTCCTTAAACTCCTTTATGTGTTTCGGTAATGCGCTCCTCAGCCACTTTGTTATAAAGGATAAGTGAGTATCCGTGGCTACGCGAGTTCAAATGCTTGCTGTTGCATCGTGCTGTTCTTCTAGAGCGTATTACCGATCAGTCGCGAGCTTATGTACCACGCAGTGCACAACTGTCGGCGATCCCGTGACTATGGGCCCACCGATTGCTAGTCGCTGCGCTCGCAAGTCCACTGACTGCTGTCGGGATCGAGCGGTTTTCCGGGACTTAAAGTACGGCAGGGAGCCGAGCCAAGGCAGGACCTCATCAGGAAGCAGGAATCCGGAAGGACCAAGGAGCAGAAGGTGTCTTTCGTAAAACTCTGTTCATTTACATATAGACAATTCGATTTGCGAACGGCTGCGAGAGCACGCGCTCGCAGCCGTTCGCTGCTCATTTTAAAGACTTCACATCGTCTTCCCTCGCTCACTGAAAACGGTCATCCCCAACTCCTAGCCAATGCTGGCTCGATAGAAGTTAATCGTTCACAGCCCCCAACCTTGTCTTCCCCAATCACGCAAAGACGGCTCGGAAAAAGGGGAGGGGGGGGGGTTGGGGAGGGGGCTTGCAGGCGACTTATGCTACATATACATGGATACGACAGTAGCTAATCGAATCCAGTTAGCGTATCGAATCGTCCCATCTAAACGCTTCGATTCGCTTGCCAAACACATCGAATCGAGTCCAATCCGATGCGTTTGAAGGGGATAGTTTGAGATCCTCAAACCGAGTCGAAACCTCCATGTAAACTCTGGCGCATGGAATCTCACACTTCCCCGACCGGGGAAGGGGGAGAAGGAGGGAGGGGCGAAAGGCTAAGATGACCATCGAACTCCCCTCTCCGCCTTATGCCATCATCCAGATTACGTCGTCGCCGATGGACCCCCTCCCCCCCCCCCCCTTTTCCCCCAACAGGTCACGTGGGGTCAGTGTTGTGCCCGTTACCGAAAAAAAGTAACAGAAATAGCGTTACTCGTTAGTTTAGTAAAAATTAACGCGTTATTGAGCTACGTTACTTTTTTACAAACGTAACGATATACCGTTACCGTTACTTTTCAAAAATAACGAACGTTACTTTTACGTTACTTTTATGTTCGAGTACATATGTTTGGCAGAGATGTGTTCGCTTACAAACATGCCTTCGGTCTCATGAAAGAGAAAACTATTCAATATTAGCCCAGCTGCTGAATGTATTAGATTATAACCATGGTCGACATGTTTGCGGAATGCGTTAATGAACTTATTAAGAAGTTCTGGAAGCGCTAGCACTGGCATAAAGCAACGAGGTCAGTGAAACATCAGCAAGTTCAAAAAAATACCCGCGATCTGTCAACATTGTGAAAAGCGAGCCGAAGAGAAAACTATTTATAATCGAGAAACATACTCACCTTGATGTGCTTTTTCAAGCTAGAACTATAAAAAAAAAAAAACTTTCGGCATGCAGAGTAGGCCTTGAAACTATAAATTATCTAATTCTGTCTCCTTTAGTTGATATAATTCCTTCGATCCTGGCCATGGCGACAGAGTTTCCGTTATTTATGTCCATCTCACAGGCAGAATGAGTCGGAGATGGCAGTCAATCTGCTTTTATAAACTACAGCATGCGAACAGGGACTGCTGGAACACAACCAGCCAACCAACACCCTCATCTTTACGCCGGTTTTAGGAACAGTCCGGTTCATACTATTACCAGACTGATTTACTTCACTATGTGGGACAGGACACCGGTTACCAGTACACTGGTTATAATCACTTGCTGCCTCTTACCAGCAGTAGCTCTGAGTTTTTCTGCGAAAAAAAAAAAGTTTCGTGTTTGTAGAACATGATTGTAAACCTGAGACTGGGGCAGAAAGAGAACACAACCGAAGGTAGAAAAAGAGGAGACAACGTCTCCTCCTCTTTCTACCTTCGGTTGTGTTCTCTTTCTGCCCCAGTCTCAGGTTTACAATCATGTTCAACATACACCAGCTTCGCCTGCACACTGACTATTTTTTCGTTAATCGTGTCTTGTAAGTTCTCTTTCCAGGTTTAAAACTTTTATTTTTTTTATTATGACCTTAGGGAAGTAAAGACTGATCAAGCGAAAGGACTCTTCTGTGTACGAAAGGGGGTCAGGAACTTTCAGACCGCGAGGGCGAGAGCAAGGGTAAAAAATTCACAAAGGGTGTTTTTTTGTTTGTTTTTTTGTAGCTAGAGAAAAAGCAAATGCTTCGCCTACTAGTTGTCCACTGTTTCAAACGGATGTGTCTCTCTCTCCCTCCCCCCTCCCCCCCCCGCTGTCCTCTACTGCTGCACAAAGCAGAGGGGGAAGAGGAGGGAGGGGAGGGGAGGGGGCTGTAACGCAGTCGTTCGTTCAAGCCTTGTAAGTGGTGATACTATGAAAAAAAAAAAAAAAGGACGAACGGAATTAGCTGGTAGCTGGTAGCCGAAGGTTTGTTTAGCCTTCGAAGCGAGATAGGATCGCCTTTTAACGGATGTCTTTTTTAGTCAGAAAGGTCTTTTTTCTTTTTTTTTAAAGTTTACTGTGATGGATGCTGGTTCCGTGCAGCGATAAGCTCGTGCAGGATTTTGAGATGGATGGGTGAATAGATGGCCTGATAAGGGAAAACCCAGTTTTAGGAAATCGAAGGTTCAGAAGTCTTAGCAGCAAGATACGGCATTGCTTGGGCATTGCGTGCTCGAGCGCAAGTAGTTGCCGCTCGAGCAGAGACGCTAGATCCTCCATTGAGCTTAGTGACCTAAATTTAGTTCCCCTAACGTCTCCAGTTTTATGCACAAGATTGCTATTCTAAACGTTAGATCAGGCGTCATGACCTTTTCCCAAATACCTAATGTATTTCACCAGTTTTGGTCAAAAGTAAAGAGTAGCGTAATTTGATAGCCGATACCGTAAAAAAGTAAGGAAAACACTTTTACTCGTTAGTCATTCAGAATACTAACGAATGCGTTACTGCGTTAGCGAAAAATGTAGCGCGTTACCAGTAACGTCGTTACTAGTAACCCGTTACCTCCAACAACTGCTCTGAGGTGCGCTGTAATCATTTGACGTGAGGTGTCGCCACCGGTCGATTTTCTCCCGGTCCTTTCACAACACTGCCAAACTCGCTAGCAGGTTGCAGGCGGCACACGAAGCAGTTAGGCTTAATGTCTAGAAGCAGTTTTGCGAAAGCAGTGTCCCTTTCCGTTTGGTTGGATGGCGCTAACACATCATCTGTGAAGATTGGTTATGCAAACGCCAAATTTGATTGGATCGCAATTCTCACTGGGCTGTTTTTAAGTTCTGCCACAGATTGTATCATTCGTGCACGCACAAATAAAATGCCTGCTTTGAAATATGCTGCACGAAGTAATCATTTTTAATTTATTGTTTAATAAGTCATGTCCGCGGCCGAATAATTTTTCTGGCCTTGTCGAACGTGGTTGCTAAAACGACCAATCCTTGGAGAGCAATTGGTACATGGATTAGCCACAAAAATATTGTGATAACGTTCCTTTGAATTGTACTTAGCAGTCTGAACGATGTAATTAATCAGCCGTTCAAACTTGTCAGACAAGCTTGCGAGGCTGTAGTTTTATCTATCTTCCACATATACGAATGCTACTTTCTATACGAATAAAGCCGTATTCAAAACCGACAGCCGCACACTTTTATAAAAATACCAAAGATAAGAGTTAAACGAACGTCTGGCAACTGTCTTATCGCCTTCTACTTCGTTTTGGGTATACAGAAAGATGACGAACACCGTGATGCTGCGCATTTGACGCTGTCCGACTGGTCCCACAGATTCGTAGCGTCGGCTGCCTCTGGACCTAGGCTGAAACGAAGTATAGTGATGCGTCCTCTTTGACACCGGAACTCAGAAGACCTGTCATCGGCGAACCGGAAGTGGCACGAGAGAGTTTTAGGGAACCGCATTTGCACAGTCGAGACGGTACGATGGGCCCTCCGGTACGCACTGCGCATGCGCAATCACAGAAGAATCCAGGGGCGGACGGCGGACGCAGGTATTTCTTAAAGAGTGGGGGGGGGGGTCAGGTGTTCGTCAGCGTATCTTATGTTTAAGACCCCCCCCCCCCTCCTTCCCGTTTCCACGCCCTAAATTTTTACACATGCAGAATTCAAGAAAGGGATCAGGACATCCGGACACCCCCTCTAGATCCGCCCCAGGAAGAATCGCATATGCGCTGTTCGTATACTGGAGGGCCCATCGTACCGAATCGGATGTGCGAAAATGATTCCCTAAAACTCTCTACTAACTAGTCCAGAATCGCTCAGTCAAAAATCGTCAGCAGGATTTGCTTGAGCTCGATTCAAGTTACCGTTTAAGAAATTCGAAGCATCCTTACTGCCTTCATTGACGGTGGTAAAGGCTATTGTTTATTGAACACGTCACTCAAGTTTTCAAAATAGCCACAAAGAGACAAATAGAAGTCGGGGAATTTTAGTTTATAAGTATGTTAGAGAGCCCCGACTTCCTGCATGTTTAGTGCACCAATTAGCTGTGCAGGTCGTTACTCTGAAAGCCCACTAATTAAAAAAAAGAGATACCTTCATATTTTGTCTATTTAAGTACAAATGTTTCTTTACCCTTAGACTTTCTGTGTGCACTGATTATCTCAGGAAAATAGCCATGTTAAGAACTTAGAGATTCACTGAAATACATAGCTACGACCCGTTAGTGTTATGTTATAGATGGTCTCAAACGGTCTTCACCTAAGCTTTAATCAAACTGTAATTTATAGTCAACATAAAATATAAAACACAAGATTCGATTACCCTTGCAACATTTTATTAATGATTAGTATTGATACTAATAATAATTAGTAATTCTTAGTGGAAATATAAAGCCCGTCTGTTTACCAAGAAACGCAACACGCCCCTGCATGCGTGGTATGTTTCTGGGCAGCATTGATACTTTTTATGAAGTGTGAACATGGTTGTATGTGGACGAAAAATTGTAACCTCTGAATCTGTTACCTTTAATTTATTAATACATCAGTTTCGATTTAATGTCGCGGCTTTTAAAATTGTTGAAGTATTACAAAATGTTAAATACGGCATTATAGATTTGTGCATGCAGTTGCTGGGAATCTAATATATTCTGCCTCTATGCCTGAATGTACGTTAGTGACGGCATTTATTTTTATTTATTGGTTTCGTTTGTTATGCATGCTAATTCCATGGGCTTATGGAACATAAGGAACAGGAGGTGGAAAGAAATGTATACACTTTTTAACAAGTATCATGTTGCCGGCTACTAAGTAATATGAAAAGCGTAGGGCTTGGTGGGGTACAATGAGACGCGGGGCAAAATGCGACAGTTTGTGTTTAGCGCTATTCATCTCCTTGACAAGCAATCGGAGTAGTTTCAAACTTCACCAAAAGGTGACTTGGTCTATGCACTTTGAATGTGTAAAAAGTGAGAGCTGTCAGCGAGAGTGTTCCGGAGGAAAAGAATGCGTTTCTGAGGTTGCCCATTTTAACCCCCCCTCCCCCTCCCCCCCCCCCACACACACAAAAAGATGCAACATTGAGCGCAAGGGTTCGCTTCGACACGTGCACCCCGTTGGAACCGTTGGAACCGACTATTCTGCCAGGATAAATTTGAGGTTTACTGGTATGCTTTATTAGCTTCATCTGGACCACATTTGAGCGATCATGGTTGCTTTTTTTAAGCGAAATAATTACTTACGTAACGGGATACCTGCTTGGCAAAACGCGATAATGTGGCATTCTATGACGCGTATGTCAATAATGCACGAGTCTCATCTTTGCTCCTGCGCCATATTCTATTTTTTCCCGGTGTTTAGGAAGGTCCGAATGTAGAGAAAAAAAATCAACAAGGGCTTCTTGGCGCGAAAGTGACACGAAGAAAGCTATTGAAAGTGTCAAGCAACAGCGTCTCTCCCTTCCACTGCTGCCACACTTTTTCGCGTACCAAAGGATGCGCATCAAGGAAATTGTCTCATCTTGCCCCAAAGGGCAGGGCAAAACGAGACCTTGTGTGATTTTCAGATATTGTAATTTTGTTTAATGTTTCGCTTGCTCCAGTTGAGTAATATTTACTCAGCAGTGAGTCAAAACATATAAGAATATCTTCATGCTGAGTTTTCTTGAATATAAAGCAAAAAATAAAAAAACAATTACAATTGAAATTAGATTTTTCTTGTCTCATATTGCCTTATCTTACTTTTATATACATGAGAAACGTTTCACAGATAGGGTGGACATTAGCTTATATTAAATATGATTGACTGATAATTCCTCACATTTACTTCAAAACAAGTTCACGAGAAAAAAATTGCTTGCATGATTGGTCATTCCGCCAAAGGTGTTTAAATGGAGTAGCTTTATAGGGTAGGTAATGGCCCTAGTTCAGGTGGTGCATGCAGGGCGCTGTTCCGTGTGGAAACAGATTATGTCACGCCATTGCCTGCTTGTGACATTGCGCGCGCTTCCCTTCAGCACTACCCGATACAGAGCCTTTGCACTGAATTTTCTGGAGTCACCAAAGGAGGGAAGCGCGCTTTTCTGCCCTTTTCACTCCTCCTCGTTCCGCACGCTCTTTTTACACCGCCTGATTCTGCTCATCCTTTTCTTGCCCTCTCCGCTCCGCGCGCTTTCTCACGCCACCTGCTTCATGCTCCCACCTTTCCTGCGTGTTGGGTCTGTTACTCATTCAGCAGCACACTCGGCTTCTTCGCTGGTTACCGGGTTTCAATCGATCCCTAACACGGACTGCCGTTTGTTTTTTTTTTTTTTCTTTTATGATTGTTACGCGGTTAGGGACTGACCGACCTATACATTTCGTCTTTACGCGGCTCCTGAGGTTGGTTGGCCCCCTTAAAGCTATTACTTTACTGCAGCTTTTAAAAAAATCCGCCGTAATACATGGCGCCCCGTAGGAGTAGATGTATCGCCAGGACTAAACTCTTCATGTTGTGTTAGAAAGGCGAAGGTGATGACCGTGTCAATCCCGTACGAGTGTCCACCTCGATCAATTAATCTGATCAGCAGTTAGGCACTAAATAATGCCTTAATTGGTAGTTTTGTAATCAAGTTTCACAGCCCTGATGGGTATTTCTGCGAATGAAAGGAAGGGTTAGGAAGAGTTGTTTTAGCGCTTCACTATTGATGCTACCATTGCTCTTTAAAATGTAACACCATGGCAATTCCTGACATTGATACTCAATGGAATAATGACTGGTCTAACATACAACGTGTCTAAAAAGAGTGTCCATCGTTCTTCCTTCTTTCTTTTTTGCTTTAAAAATAAACTGCGCTTCGCCAAAAGCTTAGTCTTGCCAAAATATAGCGTTTAGGGAGCGGACCAGATGCCGCAATTTCAGAACAAAACCGTTACCTTATTGAAGAGTTACGAGTAATTTTCTTTAATTTTCAATAGAGAAATTGGTCCCGTTCCCAGTAGCTGACGTCATTCATCGCCATGTCTTCGTTGGCTTCGTTGAGAGCCATTTTACCTTTAGAAATTTCGGAAATTCGCTTAAATTATAAGTTATAACCTTGAATCACACAACGGCAAGCTCTGAAACTTCGACATCCTGTCCGGACCAGTAGTGCTACATTTGGACGTAGACAGCGTTCAATGTAACGTAATTACTTTTGGCGCCTAAAAAAAAAGACTGCAGATTTATTTTGGGGATTATATGACAAGGATTGAAATCCTATGTACAAATGACCACTTCTTTTAAAGCTTCCTTTGAGAAATTTAGGGCAAAGGGACGATGTGATTAGTACTTAAAATATCCATATGTTTCTCAGAGAGAACCTAATTTTCATGCTTGGTGAAGTACCAAACATGAAGATGCTTGTTGCTCTTTTTGTTGTTGTCCATTTACCTTATTTTACTTCAGTCTGAAGTGTGAATAGTGCATATCTTTAACCTTGTCATATTTATTAAAAAAGCTAACATCAAAATTTTGTTAGCGTCTCAGTTCATACAGAGTGATCAGCTTTTATTATTATTATTTATGCTCTCGTGTCCGTTGACAGTCATCTTCACGTTGAGGCGTTATCCCAGGAATCAAATGAGGATACCTTAGCTAGCTAGTTCTCAGTGCAGATACAGATGTCAGTGACAGACCAGCGAACAAGATGCAAGGAACAAGACCAAACGAAATTGTCGGTGACCGTCACCTTATTTGACATTTGAGCCCAGGTGAACCATAGACTAAGATATTTAACACTTACGTATTTTATATATTTATTTATTTTGATTAATAAGTGCCCATTACTCCATAAAAGTAATTAATTGCGGCTGTATAAACATGCACGCAACACAATCCTTATTATTTAATTATTAATGTCCAAACTTTCATTTGGACTGATTATGCCGTTCAGAAATTAATGAAAAAAAATATTGTCAGTTACCGCCAATCTTTCACGCCTTTCACGCGTTTGTAAGCCTTCTACCCTCAGCTCCAGTGTCCATGTCAGTCACACTTATTCTCGGAAAACTCGGGACGTCTTCCCTTTTCCAAAAATTTTGGTCTAAGTCTCCGCATGCACAAGCCGCTGTCGAGGACCCCAACATTCTCGTTCCTAAGAATATGGGGTACAAATTCGAAGTCTGAAGCGTTTTGACTTTGCTCCCCTGACAGCTCATTTGCTCCCGTAGAAAGTGGCGATACTCGGGGTTTGCCACCGATCTTTATTTAAACTAACAACAAAGTTGACGCTGCATTTTTTTTGTTACGCGGAGCTATTAGGGGCGCTAGTTTCCCCAGGATCGTGTCCGCCAGCAAACAAATGATGACACAGAACTCTGGACAGCCACGCCATCTGCGAGCAACGGCTGTAACCAGACAACCGGCTTGCCGGTTATCTAGTTGCCGCCATCGCTCATAGATGCGGCGGCAACCTCGAGCCTCTTCCACTCTGGTTTGCCGACTTGCGGCCGGCCATTACTTTATTCCCACCATTGTACGGCTTCGCTGGTCTTCCTTCTTCACCAGAGTGGAAGGACTCAAAGTTTTCTGTTCCAATAAACTGTTGCCACCGCAGTCCCTTCGTTTACCCCCTAGTGTGAAATCACGTTGCAGAAGGTACATAGCTGGTTGGTCTAGGTAGGGTGCCTCAATGGCCTTCTGTTTGGGGTGATGCCACCCTTTGCAGTACCTGATGCCGACAGAACGCGCTCACGGGGAAAATACAAAGAAATCGACGAAAGCAAAATGTCGCCATAGCACAGTCAGCGCCACAAACGCGTGCAGGGACACGCTCTTTCACGCGCTTCTGAACAAAAAATAAAATAAACTTGTGGGACAAAATGGCGAGATGCCACCACCCTAAGCAAAGCGCACATGAAGGCACCCTAGGTCTAGGGTCACACTGCTCATACATCATACAAAAGACAGTCTGCAATCGCAATATCGCAATCGCAGTCTGTGCATCGCAATATCCGTGGTTCGAATGCCTGGTGCCAAGTTTTCTCCTCGAACTCATTGTCATGCTTCATTCGAAGCATGGATCTCGCGGTGACTTGCGTTCGAATCTGTAAGCACACTGTCTTTTGTACAATGTATAGGCAGTATTACCGCGGCTCCATGATAGTTTCAGTGTGCCAATTAAAAAAAAAAAACAACGCGCATTTTTTTTTTTGGCGGGGGGGGGGAGGGACAAGGCGATGTGGCAGGGGTGGATTTATATGCGCCACGACCCCCATAAACCCCATACGAGAGTTTTATATGTACCATTCGTTTTTGCTGTTTTCTGTGCTCGAAGCAGTCCATTCCTTTACCAAAAAGTCGAACGTGTTGCTTCCACAAACAATCAAATATCAAATCCCCCCCCCCCCCCCGGGCTGAGCGTATACGTATGAGCCCGGTAAACAGTCTCCGGCCTGTCATGTTTTCCGCGAAATCTTTTCCCTCGTTAGATCTTTCTTGAAGCCCATTGCATCGCCCTGCTTACCCTCTATCTCTCCCCCTGACGTCCCGTGACAGGGCGGAAGAAGGCGACGCAATTGGGCTTCCACTGACGTACAAGTCTAAAGACTAATTGCCAGCAATTCGCTGCTGAAAACAGGCGGAGTTAAGAAATTTCGGAGCCCTGGGCTAATGTTGCTCCTGACGCCCTCTTGATAACGATGATGATGATGATGATGATGATCAAAGCAACGATGATGATGGTATCACTGATTAACAAGGTACATTTTGGGAGGACTAAGTTAATTTCAAATTTTTACATTTCTAACTTCTTGAGTCACATTTACGAGCAATGTTATCACTGAAAAAAGAAATGTCATAACTTCAAGGAAATTACTATGTATAGGCGAACGGAACGCGGCAATCTAATGACTGCCACGACTTGATTCCAGTAAGCGCTCTGGGTCAGAAGTGCAGAACTGAGCCACGAAACAACGGCATTTCAAAAGTCTATACTTTTTTCATGATCTCTTGCCTTTTTTTTCGCCCACTTTAAAGCACAAAACCTATGAGTCACGTATTGGCTCTGACTGTTTTGAACCTCGAACAGTTCGCGCAAGAAACAATGCACACACGCTCTGGACCATGCGGTGTCGTTCGAACAGCTCCATAGTGACTAGCGACCTTTCTTACAAACATTTAGGGATTCAGGTCAAAACGTCCATCGAGACGAAAAGCCCATAGCGTCAAAATGTCCAACAGGTCACGTAAAATTTGCGTCAAAATGTCCATTGAGACGAAACGTAGAATCGGGTCAAAATGTCCACCGAGTCGAAATGTCAATCGAGACGAAATATCCAATAGGGTCAAAATGTCCCCTGAGTCAAAATGTCCAACGGGTCGAAATGTACAACCTATCCAAATGCTCATAGGGTCCTTTCTTCTTCTTTCTTTTTGCAAGTTTTGGAAGCCCGGCAAAATATATTCCTAAACAAGGTTCAACTCGGAACCCAGAAAACAAAAGTGACTGAGAGCTCCGAAACAGTGAGGTGTGCGAAAAATAAAGTGGTCTTCGAAACTTTATGTTTACACATACACTTTCCATGACCCTCTTTTCTCGGTGTTTGACCAGTTGACCCAGTGACGAGGTGTCTTCCAACAAACGTCCGCCTCCTCCGCTCCGCCAAGTATGTTGGAGGTTCAGTTTAAGGTTCATTGTACTCTGTTGTGTTCGGGCACCTTGTGGTGTGGTGAAGTGTAAAGGTTCTTGAGGCAACAATGTGCCATTTGTTCTGGAGCTCTGTTTTAGAAGTTTCAGCCGAAGCTAGCGCATTAATGTTACAAGTTTCAAGATTAGTACAGGGGCTAGAACATTGTTGCCCGTTATTTGAAGCCAGGAAAGTATTCTCGAGTTAGTTCTTTTTTATTATTTGTTTTCACTTATTCTTGACATTGTCTTATCTAAATGACAAAACTTTTACAGTAGTTGTATATATAGCATTCTTAGTTTTATAAAACCATAGGTACTACCAATACACAGACAGTTGGGAGCGTATAAAATCTTGTTTTTCTGAGCACTAACATAATTATAATCTGCCAGAATGTAACTCCCGCAGTTCGACCGGAGCCGAGGTTTTCAGAATAAAGAACTATAACTAACGGCCAACAGAGACCGTGCATATTAAAGTTTTGTTTTCACGAGTTCGATTTTTGGCGAATTTTTTCATAAAGTTTTTGAGATTTATAGTGGTATACTGCGTATTCATTAGCGTGGGGTGAATGATTCGCCGGACCAGTTGTTCGTGATTGTATTCAAATGGCTGAATTTGTGAAAATGATGTGAGCGATCGCACCCTATCTTGTCATTTAGATATTTGATAATAGCTCACACCTCTTAAAAACTTCTAGCATTTTTCTCTGAACACTCGGCATCTTGTTCCAGCCACTGGGCACGTTCTGACGGAGTTTGAGCGGGCAGTAATGTTTGTTTTAGTCTTAGAATATAAAAAGCTGTTCTCTCCTAAACATCCAGTACAGGGGAAAATAGTTTGTAACAAAATAAAAAAAGTCACTCAGATCTGCGCAAGTGGTCAGATTGTGACTGTTTATGGAAGAACGCGTGTGTATATATAATACATATGTATACACGTCTGTATCAGCACCAGTGTTAAAATATGAGTCAACGAGATAACCTGTCTAACGGCTCAAGATATACATCAGAACGAAATTTCCATCGAGTCAAAATGTCCATCCCGGTCAAAATGTCCATCGAGGTGAAATGTTCATTGATTCAAAATGTTTGTGCAGGTAAACGTCCATCAAGACGAAACGTCGATAGAGACAAAATGTGCAGTATTGGACATTATTACTCCATGAATATTTCGTCTCAATGGGCATTTTTACCTGGAATCAAAATTTAGATGTCCTGTCTCTCAGAAGTAGGAAAATATTGCGATTAATTTAAAAGTATTGCGATTCTTTTTCGATGAACTGGGTTCGAAAGTTATCAGGTACAGGGTCAGGTCACAATTTGCCGGATCGCTTTTTATGCGCGGGTGGCTCCTACCTCGTGTGGTTACGGAGACAGTTCCAGGCATTTGTCAGAATCTGTGATCGAAGGAGATGCAAGTGTTTCCGACACTCCTACTTTCATGGACAGCAACCGGCTCGAGAGCAGTTGACTGCATATAGTCCCTGATGTGTGAGAAACACTTTTGAACACGCTGATGAAGGGGCTCCCTGACACGGCTCTCCGCGGCTATAATGGCGGATTGTTAGCTGGCCCGTGGCAGGCTCTCACACGTAGTAGTAAGTGCGAATGGATAGAGCAGACGGACCAGTATATCATGCCGTCTACTTGGCAGGTAGTCAGTGTTTATACTTTTCGATGTTCCAGATGGCAGAGTTTTCTTTGAATGTCTTAGGACAACTGGTTACATATTTAGTCAACTCCGGAAACTTTTCTCACTTTCTTATTTTTAAACTCTGCTTTTCACTTACACGCACCAATCAAATGATTGTGATCTGTCATTTCGACTGCGAATTTAAAGAAAATGGGCCACCCGAAGAACAGCCTCGTCTGAATTGCTAGTTTTCGTGACTCAAACCAAAGCACTAATATAAAACTGGGGCAGTGCTCTAGTTGGGTACCCTCTAGTTTCACTCTTTGGTTCAACAAAATCGGCCATTCAGAGTCAGAAATATTAAGACCTGTATCTAAGAATGTCGTCCATTTGTTGTTTGCTGTGCAGTCTCCTCTCCCATTGGTATTATTATTATTTTTTATAAATCCCAAAGAATGTTCTCATATGTAACTTTTCCCCTCGAAGGCGGAAGGCATTTCTCTGACTTGTAATAGGCGGGGACAGTTCAAACTCATTGTTTTAGAGAAAGCCTTCTCCACGTTGCCCAAAAGTCCCCGCTTTCATAAAAGGTTCAATATGAAAACAGTGAACACTTCCCGAAGTAAAACCACGTCTGCAGGTTTTGGCGTAAACAAGAATTTGTCTAAAAGCCCGCTATCGCTCCTACATCAGGAGTAAAACAAATGCTCCATAAATAAAAATAAAAAAACAGTTTAGGATTTTTGTTTAGCTTTAGTTAGGAGAAACTTCACTCAGACCGCCGCAAAAACGACCTCTTTCCCCTTCTCCGGGGAGCATCGGATTCAAAGGCCGCGCTTCGAAAACACACTTTTGCACGCACTATAAAAGTAGGTACGAGCACAATAGTCACGAGGACAGAGGGAGACGCCATTTGTGATGTTTCCCGTTAATTTTTCTAAAGAGGAATGGAAGACCCCAGAAGGCTGGGGAGCCTCTGCGACTTCTTTTTCCTTCAAAGCCGCTTTGAAAAGGACGCGGAGAAGTAGCATGAGGTGCCGGTCACACGTCAAATTTATGGGGCTTTTCTGTACACCCACCAGCCGAAAACAAATTAGGAAAAGAAAATCGCCGCGCAGAGTGTTATTTGGTTTCGCTTGCAGTGCCATTATCTTTGTCATGCCTCTTTTGTCGAATGTAGTGCTAATGTTTTTCAAAATATTTTGTTTTATCTAATAAAATATTTTTTTATTATTTTTTTATTTTCTATTTGAAATATTTTTGTGTTAATTTTTTCTTTCCTCGACTCGCAGCACGAAGCCCCCGAGGGTCGGGGCCCTGGGGCTGCAGCCCCCTTAGCCCGTACCTTATATGCGGTCCTGAGTCTGAACAAGTAGCGAAACTACGCTACAAATTACATTTTGTAGGAACTGCTTTGGAGTACCGCTGGTGTTCTCAGCACCGAGCAAACTCGGCCAACTCTGCTCTCGTATTATCGGTGGCAGCGGTAAGAGGCGAGGCTGCACCACAAAACATGCCAGGCCATTTGTTCATTGTGTCACGGGGGTGGTTTATGAAATCCCCTTACGTGTGTGGTGAGTCCTACGTAGGACAGACGGGCATATGTGAGAACCATCGACTAAGGGAGCACGCGCAAAATTTAAAGAGGAATTATGGGGGCCTATTTGCCTGAACACTGCAGAAAATGTGTGTGTGAGCCACGTCTTTCTGAGGCAGCGATTCTGGGCAAAGGCAAGTGCCAAAAAGCGCGCGAGTTATTGGAAGCGTATTTTATCAGAAAACGGGCTACACAATGCGTAAGTGAGACATCTATTGCGCTTTATAAGGTCGAGATTAGATTACTTGATAAGTTTTTGGGAATGGGAGTTCAAGCGTATATCACATGGCCAAGCGCATGCGTGGACGTGACGAAGATGACGACATATGTATTCTTTTCCTTCTGCACCTTTCAAATAGTTGTGAGTGGCGCCTGTATGCCTGTTTTCTCTCTTGTGTCGGTTGTTATTTGCGCCTTACACCATGATTTCTAACGTTCAACTAGCCCAACTACAAGTTCTTCTACGTTTCAAAAGAACTGTGGAAGCTCGCCATCAGCACCCGCTCAGCAGTCGCACTACACATGTATGGCCGAAAGTGAATACTCCTTCAATGCCTTCTCGTTCATAGTCTATAAGGGATGCTCGTGTGATCATCGATCAAATCATACAAGCACTACGCAAGGACCAAAAACGCTCGTTATCAGGGCTGGTCCATATCATGGCCCTGGAAGCTCAATTTCGGTGGGACACGCACGTAACAAAACCTTTGAATCTATAATGGCGCTCATGTCCCGTTAAGTCAACCGCCCCCACCTTGTGACTGATAATACGAGGCGAACCGTATTTGTAGGAGTAAAAAGATGGAGTGCACGCCTAATGGCCTCCGCATTCAAGATGGCCGCTCCTTACGTCCTATCTGGTGGGGGGACGAACCTCTTTCGGGCTTCCTGTTCGGGCCTAATTCCAGCAAAGTGCTCGCGACGGCTGTGGGGCGTGTGCATCTCGTACGCACTTAGGAGCAATCTAAATGCGAGGCATCGATTATCCCTGGCTGATTACTTCCTTGAGCGGGGTGGCTGTCCTATACTCTACAGCTCGCGCCTCGTGGACAGTTGAAAGTATGGTTCGGGTGTCAGGAATGTCCCAGCTCGTTCCCGGGTCGGTTATATAGATTGGAATCCCGAGTGCCCTCTTTTGAACACTATATATACACTCATTCCTCGCTTTGCTTACAATTGCGCGTGCTTCGTAGGTGTACTATGTCCTGCAGTATATTCGTCTATCACGGTGGTCAGATGGGATAAAAAGAACAAGTCCGTTGATAAGAGATTATGAGCTTGATTTTGAAGTTGGCAGATCTAGTCTATTTACCCATCTTTTGACCCGTGTATATATCACTCTAAGAAAAACGGGGCGTCGACTAACTTTCCAGCAAAGTATTTGGGAGAGCCAATCGGCACAATCGACGAGGCTGAAAATATGTTTACACATAAGACAAACAGGTCTGCGCTGTTGTACTGAGCATGGTATGATGTCACGCTCACTGCCACAACGCAGACTTTATTATTTTTGTTTTCTGCCCGATTAAATGTTTAGTTTTGTCATTCGTCGAGTTCCAGATTGTGGTGATGGGCTCTGCAACTTGCTTTTGCGGCGAAGTAGACGCTACAGATTTCTGTGGAGTATATATAGTGTTATAAAAGTAACATGGAAAAAATAATGCCTTTTTAGGCTTCAATTTTTGTTTTATACAAGGCAGTTTTTGCGCCTGTGTTTAGTGATGAGTTTATCAAACTGCAATGACAACGTCTATAAAGCATTGCAACCGGTATAGAGCGTGTTATGCACGTGTGCCCGTTTCTTCGCTTTCTTTAGATGACAAAGTTGCCTGCTTTCTCCGTCCCATTGGCTTCTCTCGAACGCATAAATTATGCGAGACGCGGACGCGGCAATTTTATCCGCCGGGGAATTTATTCGCCCATAAAAAAGGTAGAGAAAAAAAACAACAACAAGAAAACGAGTTTCTCCGAAGCAGGCACCTATTGGTCGCTGAAGCGGAGGTAATCACCTGCAGCAACATTAAAAGAGGACGGTTTCGCGATAAGGCTCGTTGCGGAATCCGAATTGCGACAGCTTTGACGATGCAATCGACGTCGCAGCGCTCGTGGCACGCCACGCGCTTGAGTAAGAGCTCCGGGAAGGGCGTTGCTGAGGGCGTATAAGGAGTATTCACTGGCGGCCATATCTGTGTGCGCGGCTGCTGAGCGCGTGCTGATGGCGAGCTTCCACAGTTCTTTTGCAACGTGCATTCCGCCCCATCAAGAGTGCCGGTCTTAGCAGCCTATTGATGTGAGCTCGTTCTGAGCATGCGCTCAAAACAGCACCCACAAATATGGCGTCCAGTGAATACTCCCTATACGGAGTGCAAGTTCGTCTGCTTCTTGCCCAGGGGTTGCAATAATGTCGGAACGCCGAGCTCTTATTGGCTGATCGAAAAAAAATGGTGGGTAGTTTTCGAGGCCTCTAGCATTAAGGTCTACCCACTATCCTTTCAATCAAAGCCAATCACAGCTCAGCGTTGTTATGACGTCACCGCAACTCCTGCGTAAGAAGCAAGACGGCTTGCTCTACGTTCTTTATTTAGTTTAGTTTATTTTGAAGATACTGCGGGCCAACTTTTGAAGGCAAAGGACATGGTGTGGGCAGAACAATACAAACAAAGAAAAGGCCAGCGTAGCAAATAAATACGAATAAACATCCAGAAAAACGAGCAAGCAGTTCAGTCCATATATATTCTATTCTAAAGAATAAAAAGTCCATTGATTGCACTAGAAAATGTAGCAAAAGGGACAACGATTCCCGTCACGCTGCGGGGCATCACCTTTCTCTCGCAAACGGTACACTTATGGGCTAATATGCAGCATTCTCATTGGATGTGGACCGATAATAAACGTCCAAGACTCTTCCCGCCCCCGCGTTTTTGAACCAAAACACATGCACAAAAAAAGTAAGCGCGTCTCCAGTTACGAGCGCCGAGTGGGCGACGTCTACTTATCAGACTTTTGACTTTTCTGCATATCTAATAAATATGACGACGTTTCGAGTGCGCAGATAGCCAAAATGCAGACTCGCTCCTAGTTAAAATTACTTTAAATATATTTTACAAAAACGATTATGCTATTAGCATAAAAGAATAGGCATTTATGCAACTGAGGTAATGGCTGCGAAGCTAAATAATATTTTGGATTGGGGAAAAAAACGTAAAAGTTACGGAAAATTTATTCAGTCGGGATAACATTTAGGGTCGGCGTAGTTCTGCTTTAAACGTCTCCAATCATTTGCAATCGTGCAATTTTCTTAGCGTGCAAGGTGTGACAATGTGTACAGCCATTCATCCCAATTAGGTCGCTCAGCCTGGATTATCGCTTAAGAGGCCCGCAAATTGTTTTCATTCACTGTGGTATACCATGCATGTATACTAATAAACTTACAAGCGTTGCTTAGATATTCACAAAGTCCAAACAGTATTCCATCCCGAAAATGTACCCCCCCCCCCCCCCCTCTCGCTTGCACATTGCCCGACACTGTTAGCGCGAACACGACATAGGCGCTTATTAAAGTACGAAATGCTCTTTTATAGCGCCATCCCCAATCCCAAAATTTCGCCCGTCCGTCCATCCGTCCGTCCATGCACTTCCCGCTAAATTTAGAGGGAAAATTGATGTCAGGTGTACTATACCCAAATTCAGTTACCCCGCTAAATTTAGCGGAAAAATCGATGTCACGGGACCTACGGAACAAGTCAATTTCTCCGCTAGCGGGAAAACTTTCTCCGCTACAATTCGGCGGGATAATGTGATATCACGTGACCTATACACCAATATGTCGTGGCTATCCTTCCCTCATGATGTACCGCAGGAAAGGCTACAAGCGCGAGCTCTTTACTGTAGTGCACATCTCGGCGGCGCAAGCTCTCGTGCATTATGGGCAGCTGCCAATGCTATATCAGCTCGCGCTTCTAGCCTTCGCTGCGGTACAACATAAGGTTGAGCGGAGTATAGATGAGGAGAGTGCGGAACACAGTCCTGTATGCCGCGGCGAACCCGGATCGTAACAACCGCGTACACAGGAAACGAGGCACAGATCTTGGCAGCTCGACAGCCAAAACGTCGCTGTGCACGTTGACATTCTAATCCTCCTGGTACCTTGGCATCTTTTTTTAGTTGTTTAGGGGTCAAAAAAGTGTGAAACTTTAGTGCAACGAGTGACGTACGGGCAGACAAAGCGATTTTCAGAAACGAAAACTAAACAATAATTTTAGCTCTTTTGGAAACACATAATTGATTACTTGTAACTGATTACAGAAAAATGGCAATTTAATTACAGGTACCGTTACCGCCAAAAAGGGTAATTGAATTGTTAAGAAGTTACAGTAAAACGTAATTGATTACAAGTAGTCAGTTACGACTTGTGTCTCGTTTCGTAGAAGTCTTGTGTGGAGTGATCATTGATGCGTCAAAGGTGCAAACGAGGCTGTGTGCACTGTGCAAAAGAATTTTTTTGTGCCATATATATATATATATATATATATATATATATATATATATATATATATATATATATATATATATATATATATATATATATATATATATATATATATATATATATATATGTATACGTATATAAATATGTGTTTTGTTTCTTTGTGTGTGTGGCCTGTGTGTGTGACCTCAAGCAGCACAGAAGGTTTTTGTCTTAATCGAAAGGTGGTTGTGCTTTGCAAGCGGCTTCACTTAGTTTGTTTTGTGATGTGGGTAAGGGAATTATGTGCGCGCGACTTTGAAGAACAGGATGTTCGGTGGTTCTGTGGCGGCTGCAGTTTTTGATATATGGAGGGCATTTGAATAAAGTTATCAGCTGAGTCAAAGACATTTTCAGTCCGTGTTACTTTCTCTTCCACTGTAAAAACATTTTCCTCCTTCTATCCCAGCCTCGGGTAAAAATCATTATGGTGATCTTCCACTAGCTCGTCTGCACACTGACTGTAATTTCGCTCACCTATGTACAGATTTTCGCGCGACTTAGTCGGCTGATCCGTAGTTTCTTGTGGCTATACAATAGACATTTTGAAGTGTAGGAAAGTACACGAGGTACATTGTACTTAAAGTACTACTCCAAGTAGGATTAGAAAACTTGTAATTTACTTGAAGTATCTTCTCTCAGTATGTACTTGTAGTTTACTTAAGGTATTTTTATCGTAATTTCCGAGGAATGTGCAACTGCCAACATCAACACACATTCTCCACATTAAAAAAAAGCGTAGTCATGTGAAAATGCGCAATCACCTTTCGAGACGTCATCTGGTCATTCCTTCGAGTGAAGTAATGGCAGCACATAAGACTCTTACACATAAGTGCCTTACAAGTTGACTGTGTTAAATAGTTCGTCAGCGAGAGTAATATACATACTTTCTGGCCCCTTGACTTTATTCAATATTCGCCGCCACTTCCAAAAATAACTGACGCGCCCCGATTACCCCTGGAGCACTAAATACCAGAAAATAAATAAAAAGGGAACACCCTATGGTTGAATGAAAGATTATGCTAAACTGAACTTGTGCTTTACTTAGAAAATTTATTGCATTTGTATTTATAGTACTTCAAGTATATTGCACCCTTTGTACTACTACTTTAGTTGAAGTACATAGCCTCTAATTTACTTTGTACTTTACTTCCAGTACTTTCTAGATGTACTTTACCAACAGTAACTTTTTGCCAAATTAACCAAGCGCAAGCGAAAATTTTAGAAATCTTGGTACTCGTGCTTCACGCGCTCGCCTTATCCGTGTAAAAAAAGAAGAAAAATATCAATGTTAGTTTAAAATAAGACGTCGACAAACGTACGTGTAAAGTGCCACTTGTTTGAAATTTCTCTATTAGAGCAGTTACTGCCGAAAATTCCAGCACGTCCGGTACTTTTAACATACAGACTCGCAGCAGGTGTCGTCGTTGTGCGTGGGTAAGTTAGCAAAATATCTAATGCACAAGTAGAACTTCCATATACGCCAACAAGCTCGCGCAGCGTCACGAAAAACACCCGACGAGCCCCGCAAGTTTTCGCAACGTTGACAGTTCCCCAGGTCGACTGCGTCATTCGCCGTTGTATCCCTTCATACCGTAACCTGAAATGATTCGTTCACGTTGAGCCGATTTCCCGGCGAATCGTCCTGTGGTCCGCCCTTCCGCGATTAGGCTTTTGAGTATATGCACACCGGAAGGCTTGAGTTAGGGGTGCCCACGAGAGCCCGGACGTTCACCCCACAACCGGGTCTCGCGATCCGAGAGCGGAACCGTAATACAAAACAACACGAAAAAACAAAACAAAAAACGTCCGAAATTCTAGATGATGGCCTCGCGCTCGTCGCACGCGGTTATCGCGAGGGTTAATTTCCAGAGGAGGGCGGAATGTGAGCGCGCCTTTGATGAGCACGCGCGGTCATATAATGATGGACCAGTGCCGCAGCGTGACTGCCACGGGGACGAGCGATGAGTCTTTGAGCCGCATGCGCGGATTAGAGGGTTGGCGATCACCCGCGCGGCCCGGAGGAACGTTCGCGAGCTCGGTGAGGGAAAAAAGTTGCAAACAAAGGAAGAAGAAAAGAAGAAAGAAACGTGGTATCGTCAAAGTTTCGGCGGCAGTGCGTAAGAACAAGGAAGGCCTCCCGCCAGCGGTGCTTCGCGATTGCACACCCGTGTGGAGAGCATTCCTGCCTGCAGTACGCACATTGAAAGAGGGGGGAGGGGGGCATTGCTTTATCTTGCTGCAGTGCGCGGGGCCCGATTCCTTGCGTGCCTCGATCTGTGGGGTCCGTGGTATAGCGGGTCAGCCGCTTCCCGCCGCCGCCGCCTTCATGCATCTCTGTCCTTCTCCGCTTGTCTTTCCGTGCCTATGTATATATTTTTAGAGCAACAGATGGATTTATGGGGACTAGTTTGTGGACAATATCAAGTAGAGCTCTTAAGCTGGACTTCGTTAGCGTTCTTCTCGTATGGCATGACGAAGCGCCTCTGAAAACCGTGTCGATATATCCTATCAGGATTCTGCTTACCTGCTCAAATACGTATTCAGAAAAGAATTTTCAGATGAAATATGTACACACGTCTTTGTCGTACTTCGTGGCTGGACACTATAACTATGCGTTAATTTAGTTTTTAGACACTAAGATTAAAGAGTTGGGCCTTTAACTATATCTCTCAGGCAGTCGTCGTGTATATACCCCTTTCGATGAATCGAAAATAGTGTATCGACGCCTCAGGCAAACAAATTATGATCGCCTCATTCTGTAGTATGTTGAAAGGCACATGCTGTTTATTTAATAACCCATAAATTTTGTGGAGATGAGCTATAGCATTGTGCTACGGTACATCCAATTGCGGTTCGGATATCATCATCACAGTGTATACATATACATAGTTGCGGCAGTGGCCTAACCAGGAATTACTTTCGAGGGAAAGGGGGGGGGCGCTTTGTATCATTTTCGAGTGTAGTAGTCGACGTACTGTGTACAATTCACGGGTACGGACACGGCCGTCCCATACCCTCTGTTGGCTGGAACAATTCGATTATCATTCATATATTTGTCTTCCTTTACAAAAAAAAAAAGAAGGTATTTTTCGCCCCAAATTTGCGCATAACCGAAGGCGATTGCTGTGGCACGGTCGCGCAATGCAGGTGGAATGGTGCTGTCACGTATACATGAGGGCGGACGTACCACGTGGTTAATTCTTATAGCTGTCCTGTTGGTGTCGTGGATGCCTCTGACGGCCGCCCCCAGTGCCCGGTGATCCGTAAAGTGGGTAAGCGCGGTGTAAGTTTCTAAAACCATCCAACATTACGCGTAGCAACTGGATATTGCCAAAGTGGGATTTCGCCTAACGCAGTAATGTTTGAAAACGATGTCTTTCAAGCAGGCGACACAGAAGACTCTCCTTTCGTCGTGTCGTTACTGATAGGAGGCCGGAGTGACCAACGGGAAAACCGACTTCCCTGGTCGCGCGCCAAGAGCGGAGGGAATGGTTTTCCGTAGCGGCGACGACAAGAGACGATGTCGAAATCTCTGGAAAGTGTCACCCCTAAAGCTATTGCTTAAAAAAAGAAAGAAAAATTGATTATTTCAAGGGGGAGGCGGGGGTTGACCCTCAAATCAGCCCCCTGTTTACGCCACCGCAATGTTATGCGACTCAATATTTAAAGCGCGTGTGTATTTATACCAAAATGAGTACCACTTGGAAAGATCTACAGAATATTCATCCTCAGGGGCGGGTTTAGGGGAGGGGCGGGGGGGGGGGAGGGGGCGCCCCCTCCCTAAACTCCCCAAGGTCAACTTTTTTAAAAATAGGATCATTGATATACATTAGCCAAAAAGTTTAGTTTTTGGTGACCCAAGCCGAACGCCTTCCGCCCAGACTTGGAAGTAATCCGTTACAAGTAGCGGGATTACTTGTGATTAACTACTTTTCTTGTAATTTAGTAATTAATCCGTTACTTTTTGAAAATGTAATTTGTAATGTAATCTCATTACTTTTTTCAGTAACGATTTACTGAAATTACTCGTTACAATTCTTTCGTCCCGTCAAAGAGAGAGATAGAGGGGAAGAAGGGCGACGCAACGGCCTTCGCTTTTTTAGCATGGTAACACAAGACTCTGGTGAGGTGCTGGTGAGGGAAAGAAATTCGCGGAAAGCACGACAGCCCAGCCAGAAACCATTTCTCGACTCGTTCGTACGGTCAGCGGAGGATTCGACACTCTACAGAAAGGCAGCAGGCTTCGACTTCTTGGAAAACGAACGGACTGCTTCGAGCTTACAAAAGAGCAGAAAACGAATGGTCCATAAAACCGTGGCGTGGGGTTCGTGTCGAGTGGGACCGTGGACACAGTGACCGTGGTGCATACGTCCGCTCCCTTCCTCCCGCCCCCTCCCCCTTTCCTCTACCCCCTTCCCTCCCCACTCCTCCGCGCCTTGTTCCCTCAAAACATTTATTTTTTTAACGAAACCGTGCTTTGCTTGTTGATGTTTACGCCTATACACACGCTCACCCCGCAAACAAAGAGACAGCTCTAATGAGACCTCGACCCTGCTCACCCTTGAAGCGCTGCAAAAGATAAATACTGGCTGGGCCAACCAGCTATGTGGGTCCTGTCGCTTGACTTCACACTAGCGGATGCGTAGGGCAAAAACATGAGGGATGCGATGGCGGCACTTTATTGGAAAAAAAAATCTAGCATCAACGCTGCTGTCAGTTTAAACAGTAACCTTCAACAGCTAGGATTGCTGCTCAGGGAGCACAACAAAACGGCTTGGGACATCCAAGCTGAGCCCTTATTCTGAGAAACGAGAATGCTAGGGTTCTCGTCAGCGGATTGGGCCTGCGGGAACTTAGACCGAAATTTTAGGAAAGGAAACATAGCCCGAGTTTTCTGAGAATAAATGGTGACTCACTTGGACACTGGAGTTGTGAAGACGCCTGTAAACACGTGGAAGACATGGAAGCGTGCTGTTCACTGAAGATTGGGCTTTTTCTAATAATTTCTAGACGGGAAAGTCAGTTCAGCTGAGAGATTGTGCACTAATATTTCGTGTGACGTCTTGGTTCTGATAAGTTTGGTATTCAAGAAAGAAGGTCAAGTGGGCCCCATTCGGTCGGATAACAACCTTCATCAAGGAGGAGTCTTTGAAATGTACCCAGACGCAAGTACCGCATCTTGGTCTCACGGCCAGTCCGTTTTAGTAGGTAAACCAGCCCCTATTTAGGCAACATGCAGCAAACATAGAAAAACCATATCTTCAGGGAAATCGTGTTTTGAAACTCGCCGACGCCAAACTCGGATTAATTCGAATGGTGTGCGTGCCTCCACCGCCCAAGTGCCTTCGTCGCATGATCATAGGATTTAGTTCTGTCCTGGTTGGACAGCGCAAGGCTCGTTTGTCTTGCACACCTGTTCAAGTTCTTCAAAACTTTATAGATCCGTTCTCCAAACATTATTAACATAAACTATTGGATAGAAAGGAATGAATATGTTTATTTTTGTTTTAATTTTGATGGGGCCCAATATTTTTCCCTTGAAACACGCAGTAGATAGTGTGTCTTTTTGGTGTTACTTTGGAGTAACGCAAAAGTAATCGAGTAAAGTAACGAAATAATTAATCGATTAATTTTTACGGGGAGTAATTTGTAACGGTAATTCATTACTTTTTAGGCCAAGTAATTGTAACGGTAATTAATTACTTTTTGAAGTAACGGGCACAAGTCTGCTTCCGCCCCTCCCAGGCCTTACCCATAAATCCTCCCTTGCTCATCGTATAGTCACATTCTCCTCTATACCAGAGGTCTTTAAGTGCATCTTAGCATCCTGCATGCAGGTCCAGCAGCCTAGCGAGAATGCTTTTTCTTGTTTTGTTTTAGAGTTGATCACAAATCCGCAGTCTCAAATGTTTTTCTTCTTTTTTTTAAATATTAAATGCCGTAATAAAGAAAAATGTACATAACAAGTTCCAAAAATGGTTGGCGCCTTTGAAACATCATTTCTGTAAAGGCGAATGCATCACATACAAGGTTCCGCGTTTTCGGTGTCTCTTTTAAATGCAATCGGGGGATTGTTTTATGCATTTATTTTTACTAATATTCATTCTGCACCTTTAAGTGTTTACATATTGCTGAGGGCGAGGCGATTTTCACGGGTGGCATTTTTCGCCACCCGTAACAAAAAGGGCATCGTTCAATAAAAAAAATTAAACAATATGGAAGTACAGTTGACACGCCTGCGACACTATCACGCAGGTTTGTGACATGATGAAGAAGAATGTACAAATATCACAACCACTATAGACGTTTGCAAACATGGGTTCCCCCATACGTGCAAGCGCGTGCAGCATGCGCGTGCAGCATGCGCGTGAAAGTAGCACTGGCAGTCTTGCACTTGACGTGCTTGTGCGTACAAGCAAGAACATGGCGGCGGCCAGAAGCCTTGTTTGCAATCGTCTATACTTTACACCACCACCCAGCTTAGTGCGCTTCTTTATGTTATATATTTAGAACTTTAAAATCGCTATCTTGGCCGCGCCAAACACACATGACCAGACAGACCAGTGAAACTTCTAGAAAACGATTAAATTTGTAACGTTCTACGACAACTATACAGAATCTCTTACGATGTATGTGGCTTTACTGAACCGTTCATCTGGCTCCATCACATCGTTCTTCTCTTTTCTTGTACCCCCCCTTTTCCCCTTCTTCGGAGAAGTCCGTTGTCACATCATTACAGTATTTTTAATTTCATCCCAGCTGGGATGTTATGGAAATACCTTTCCGATGTTGTTATATTCAGTGACCCTTCGTGTCCGTGGTGTCATCCCCCTTTGGATGATATGGAAATACATTTTCGATGGTGGCGCATTCAGTGACGTTGTTTGCTGTGGTACACCAAACGATTTTCAGGATACCTTGCGTGGTAGCTGTTTTCGTCACCTGGTATAAGGTCCGGAAAACGTGGTGTGTGCTCCATGAATGTCTTTCCGAACAATGACAAAATCGCCCACTTTAATCTTCGGTGTTGAACAACATCTCCTGTCAAAGTATTTCTTCATTTGTTTTATAAATTTCTTGATGTTGAGGTATTTTCTTCACTCAGCACTAGATCGTCTTTGATGCCAAGTTAAACATCCACCGGCAAGTACACTCTAAGAAAAAATTACTACCATGGGTATTCAAATGGCGCTTTGGAGGCTTTGACTACCCCAAAAGGCGAGTTACCAGCATTTAAGCAAAATCACGACACCAAACCGCTGTGGAATGACCACCTTTCTGCAGGGGACGACAATGAGGGTGGTCACTTTCGAATCTGATATTCACGTGCAGGCAGTCGTAAATGATATTAGTAACTTAGATAACTACATAAAGACTATAAATTATGTTCTTCCTTAGCTTTCGTGATCTTTTAAGATCCGCCAAGTTCACATCTGTTGGGCAATTCGCGTAAATTGGTGGGATACAAATTTTGTCGGCGCGAGCAGCAAGACTGCTTCTCAACAGCTGGGCCTGGCTTGGCCTCATCAACAACAACGAACGACCCGTTTGGTCTGTCGTGAGTGTTTGCCGAAATGAGGTAAGGATGTTGTTTTTGAGGATATTGCTTTTGCCGGATTTAAGGCCCGTTCACACTCTTGCAACCGAGAGAGACCCGACCGGTTTTTAAGCCCCTTGCGATCCCTCAGGACCAGCTCCGCTTTAGTGCATCCAGTCCTAAGAAGTCGCAAAAGGCTTAAAAACCGGTCTGGTCTCTCTCGGTCTTACTCGGTCGCAAGAGTGTGAAACAAAATGACTAGTTGTATATGTCTAATCGTATTGAACCATTGAACACTGAGACCGAGGATCGACAGGGTAAACATGCTCATAGGTATGTGACTGTGTCCGCCCGTACTGTTTTCCCTCAATCTCAGAGCGGTTGGATTTCTGAGCTGCACCCGTCGTGGTTGTTGATCTCTCGGCTGTACGTACCGTAGCGCGCGAACTTCCAATTCAGTAGCGGGTTGCGGTGCAGTGGCATTGTGGTAATTGGCTTTTACTATACTTCGTTTCACCTTATGTTGTACCGCGGCGAAAGCTAGAAGCGCGAGCTCATAGCGTTGGCAGCCGCTCTTAAAGGGTCCTGCAATGGCTTTTTTACTAATTTTAATTTGCACCAAACCTGAGCGCACTGAACGTAGTAACTTAATGACACTTTTCTTTTTCTCGAATTTCGATTTATTTTAGAAGTTATAGGCAAATTAAAATTACAAAAACAAGCAAAAAATAACCTCCTTCATGACGTCCTTGGTTGCTTGAGTGGCCGTGAACTAGACGAGGGGTGGTGAGCTGAGCGAGCGCTCACGGCTGCCGTACTCCGTGTCGACGGCGCGAGAGGGCGCCACTAAAGCGTGTTCTGGATAGGCTGTATGTAGCGGGCAGCTAGAGCGGCTCTCATTGCATTTGCTGCGCGATTAAACACAAATTCGGCATGACACTTCATTGGCCACAAACGACAGCAAACACGGGGTAAAGATCAGTTCAGAATGGGAGCCACTTCGCGCTGCCATACCGCGAAACGGCCAAACCGCAAGACAAAGCTGCTCACCGAAGGCCTTGGGAACGCTCAGAGCCGGCCGGGTCCTTCGGTCCCTACGGCCGCAGCGCCGCCGCGTACATCCGGGACCTTTCCGTGTCGGCGCCTGATCCCACTACTCCTTTCTAGTAGGCGCCGCCTTTTCCACCGATTGGTGGCGGGTATGTCGACGGATCATTTCTTGTTTCCGTACTTTATAAACTGCATTTGTTTCTTTTCTGATCTCAAATACTGAACAAAAACTACTTTTATAAATAATTGAAACGGTTCGCGCCACTTATATTTTGTATTTCGACTAAAAAAGAAGCTTTTAGCGGCTCTGACCAGTAGTAAGCCCAGGACCTAAGACGTCACATTACGCGCGCTTTCGGTACCGCGGGTCGCCCCCGTCGGTGGAGGAGGTTTCCGCGTCGTCCGGTTAAAATATGACGCACTGATATTTAGTGACTCTCTCCGTGCCCGCTGGCTTGCCCGAACCCCAAGAGACGTGGAAACCGCAAAAAAGGTAGACGCTTAATTATGATTGCAGGGCCTCGTAAGTCACGAGAGCTGTGTGCCGCCGAGATGTGCCCCAGAGCAAGGAACTCGCGCTTGCAGCCTTTCCTGCGGTACATCATAAGGTGAAACAGAGTATAGATGAGTAAAGCGAAACGCACACGTCGTCCATCTCTATATGAAATTGACGCACGCACTACTCGAAACTCGTATAAAACGAATGGCTACAATACTCCGCAGCGGTGGCATAGTATAGGGGTTAAGGTGTCTGCTTCCTACGCTAGTGGACGCAGGTTCGATCCTAGATGGGCCTACTTTTTTTTTTTTCTAGAACATTTTTGTTTTGTTGTTGTTGGGCACTTGGCGATATTTACGACATCTATTTTTTATGATTAACACTGAAATAAAAAAAATAAAGAAAAAGATTGTTGTTGACGAAATTTTGCAGAACTTAATGGTATACGACTTTCTTTCCGGAGGTGCAATCGGGGACTGCGGGGCTTTGGTTGCCGGCTAGACGGGTTAAGTTTTGTAATTAGCAGTTGCACACTGTCACAGCGAAGTGGCGTGAACGCGGGCCGGGAGGGGAGGGGGGCGGTTGGGGTTAACGCGCTCACCGGTGATACACGCGCCGTCCGAAAAGGGTGACCCAAATGGCATATGCTCTCCGCATAGTGCGTATAGCCATTTGCGGTCGAAGTGCACGACGTAGTGCGTATAGCTTTACTCTTACTAGGTTGTTGCTTCGTTACGGGAACTATTTGTGTTGTTAAAAGTGCCAGCTGAAGCCTGAACTCGCGCCTCTTTCATCGGTCGTGTTCTTCAGTTTTGATGTTCTGCTCTATGATTCATTAAACCTAAACCTAAAAGTCAATCACCTCTGCGTCGTCACCCATCAGGGCATCCCAGCCCTGCCGCTCTACCGGCCCTTCCTGGATGTCTCCTGCCGCCAAGTAGCAGCCTGGTCGTCGAACCACCAACATGGTCGCCTCTACATCAGAAAATCACACATTTTGGTGCGTCAGCTACCACTACATTTTGGTGCGTCGGCCGCTACTATATTTTGTTGCGTCTGCCCATCCCGTTCTTTCGACTGTTTGACTCTTTCCTGGGCAGAAAAAGAGCCCCTGTGGTTTCTCACGACGTTGGCGCTCATGCTTGTTTAGTTTTTTCAGGGCAGCATATAAGCTTCTGAGGTTCTTGCAGTGTTCCCATGCTTGTGTTCCTTTAGTTCTTTGAGGACAGAAAATAAGCTCCTGAGGTTCTTTACAGTGTTCCAACGCTCGCGATCGTTCACTTTACCAGTCTGCCCTGCAAGACGTGGCCTTTCAAACCTTCTGATTTTTTCCCCTTGGCCAGTCGCTCTGCTGTACCCGGTTTTTGGGCTGTACGAAATTTCATTGCATTAAGACTTGGTCTTTCAAACCTTCTGATCTTTTCCCCTTGGCCGGTCGCTCTGCTGTACCCGGTTTTGGACTTTACGAAATTTCATTGCATTGAGACGTGCTGCCCTATACCCCGTTCACCCCTAAGCTGAGACTGCAGTAAGAACTATGTGCTTGCCGAACAAATCGGCCGCCTTCCTTTCATCACCTGACCCAGTCCTCGGCAAGTGGGTATGAGCGGGAGCGTGATCATGTAACGAAAGAGGGATGTATGAGTGGTCCATTGAGGACGTAGCTTCCACCGCAGTCTCAGCTTAGGGATGAATGGACTATAGTCAGCACGCTAGATGGCCGCCCAGCTCCGGCCTTCCAAGAAGGTGGCGTTTACAAGACGGCCGCTGTCTTCATTGGCCTCTTGCTCGAGCCCTTACGCGAAGAACCAACGAGCACGCGTGCGCCACGAAGCTTCATCAATGGCTGCCCGTACGCGGAGGAGCTGGCATCTCCTCCACTGTGATATTGGCCGATGCTTCTATCTGCTTTGTGTCTGAGTGGACCACGATCAGTATTACGTAACTCTCCAGCAGTATATATGGCATAATATGAGCCGTGTTCGGCATTGCTTCGTATCCGACCAGCGGACCCGAACCTACACCAGAGGCATTTAACAGGACTGTGCACATGTCTTGCACCTTCTTACATGGTCTTAAATGTCTTTGTCAACACCGGGGCACCAGAGGATAGTGTTTGCCAAGCTCTTCATGACTGCCTGCCTGGAGAGGTGTCATGGAGCATAGCATAGTATACTGATAATGCCTGCTCAATTGCCGGTTGCCAGCAATCACCACAAGGGTGCGTTGCTTCCCTATACAAGGCAGAAAATGTAAACGACGAAAATAAGCTTCCCTCGTGCGTTCTTTTATTTTTGGTGCAGTTTTTGGCATTTGTCGAACTGGTATGAAAACATACCAGTTCATTCAAGATAGATATTAAACATACTTTTTAAATTAATTTGTATATGCTTGTAGTGTAATTTCATAATCACTGCAGGTTCAGAAGGTTAATTGACAACAAAATTTGATTGTTTTATTTTTCTGGTTTCGTAATGTATGGTTCCAGGTGCCCAAAAGTTTGGGTCTATACAGCATGAATAATTTTTTTTTTTTTGTGGTGATCATACCAAAAATAGCATGCTGTTATTTCAGAAATTGCTGCTCGTGAACTCGAGAGACTGGAATTGGAGCTATTGCGACTTCAAGATGTAACGAGATTTCAGCTGCTCTTCAGATCATGGCCAGGCAGCGGAATGGATCTTCAATCCTTTGGCGTGCTTGTTGGTTTAGGCCGTGAAACTTCTGAAATTCGGTTTGCCTTGCATTGTCACAACGTTCATAAAGATTTTTCGTGTGAAGCCAGCGTTAAAACATCTCTGTTCGCTACATTGTTACAGGTTTGTCACCCTGTTTCTTTCTTTTTTTCTTTTTATGGTGATTCAGGACTGCTGTTTGCAACACCGGAGCCCACGGCCGAGCACCTCATGCTGCAAGCCTCAGTAAAAAGACGCAAAAGAGGGTTAGCAGACAAAACCCATCATGTAATCGACGCCACTCCCGACAGCCCACAAGAACATGTATTGTATGCAATAAACCAGTTGTCGTCGTTAACCTGTCTTGACCACGACATGCCGGCAGCGGTGGGATCCAGCGTTGCCCATGGCAAGAACAAAGGCTATATAAGAATGATAGGAGACGAGTCAACATTGCAGTACGCGCTTCTGCTATTTGTATTGCAGCCACCGACAGCCTGTCAGCTACCCTTGAATAGACCATTTTCAAAAAGTGTGCACCATCTATACTCTGTTCACCCTTAAGCTGAGACTACAGTGCCTGCCGGACCAATCAGCCACCTCTCGTTTATCACCCAGTGATGTGATTGCTGTGCCATTTGCGCCAAATATAACAGCTGCAGGCCTCGCTACTAGACCAGATCCTTAGGGTAGGCTAGTGCAGGTTTTCAGGACTTTCGATAATCGCCTCAAATAACATACTATTAGATTTGATTTCGCACCAAGCACTGACAGTACTCGGAAGTTTCGTAATAAGTCTCGTGATATTTTCTGGTGGGTTAGTTAGCTTTGTTGAGTGCGCTTTTCACCGCAAACGGGTGTACTGCGGTGAAGCAACAATTGCGAACTAGACGTTGCGATGTTGCGTGTCTTTCTTCGCCGCAGCACACCCGCGTGCTAAGGGGAAAGGTACTCCTCCAGAGCGAGACGTGGTGCAGGGGGTATATACGGACTATTTTGTATGTTTATTTTTTATGCTTTGTTTTTTGTCCGATTTAAGAATTACAGTTTTGTTACAACCCCCCCCCCTTTCTAGAACTTAAAGGACACATAAATCTAGGTACTCAAAATGATTGTATTTTAATATTTGTTCAGTGGGATTACGTACCTAAAATAATCATTCACGGCAGTTTGTGCTGTCCTTCATCAGCCGTCTTGTTACCGTGTCTGGTACTTCCACATGCAACTAAACAGCTAGTGTTTGTTCTCCTCCAAATATTTGCCGTCTCTCCTCCTCACATTTGCAGTGATATAAATGAAAACGAAGTGTGCGGTTACGCTTCAAAAGCTTTTTTGCTTCTACAAAATGAACCTTTGGCTGCTCCAATAGCTGCTCCAAAATGATTACAACCAATCACATCACTGCTCTTATCACCTGACCCCGCTCTTTGAGCGTGGGTATGGGCATGGGCAGGAGCGTGATGACGTGGCGAAACAGAGACATATAACTGGTCTAACGAGGACGTAGGTTCCATCGCAGTCTCAATTTAGAAATGAACGGAGTGTGGCAGCTGCAGCACCAATTATCGAAGTCCGCCATTGTTTGGGCACACACTCTGGCCGATATTGCTTGATTTTACAGAGAAAATTGCCTCATCTCAATAAACCTGATGCAAAATTGCTTGTTAGTCTGACAACACTGAGAGCGTCGGTATTTTAATGTTAGTAAGCGTTGTCGGTACTGAAGCACGGTGGATGCATTGGAAACAACCGTACAGGCAGTGTGCTATGGCGCAGCAGCTGTGTTTTTCGCCATCCGACCATAAAACGTAGACAAACAGTTTAAACAACTTACTGCAACTGTCTGACGAAACGTTCGGAGGCCTATGCACACGCTGGCGACAACCTGCAGTGTGTAAGCTTCCACAGTGAAGGCGTAGGACTTGCTGCAGTGCTTCGACAAGGTTGTTGCCAGCATGCAGAGGCCTCCTAGAGTTCCATCAGACAGTCGCGGTAGGTTGTTTAAACTGTTCGTCCACATTTCATGGTCAGAAGGCGGAAAACACAGCTGCTGTGCTATTGCACTCTGCCCGTACGGCTCTCTCCGATGCCTCCACTGTGCTTTGGTACAGACGACGCTAAAATGACGACGCTCTCAGTGTTGTCAGATCACCAAGCAATTTTGCATAAGGCGGGCCGTTTGTAGTACCAGCTTCCTCAGCTACCAGCGCTTAGCAGCACTCCTTACGAGTTAGTTTGCCGACTGGCATTGTCTGTTATAAATGTTTTTTTCCAAGCGCTTCAAAATCGTTTTTTTTTTTGGTGTGCAACGTCTGATATTAAGGAACAGCATGCGGCCGTGAAATTTTGTTTTAGGAAAAACTGCCGGAAACTTGTAATGTCTCAGAGGGCTTGCAAAGAAGATGCTAATAAGAAATCTCATGTCTATGAGTGCTTTTCTCGCTTTAAGGCCAGTGAATTATTGATCGACGACCAACCTCGTTCAGGGCGGCCCTCAGCCTCCTCAACTGATGAAGACATCGAAACATTTGGGCATTGTTCACTCCGAGTTGTTCCTGTTGGTGAATCTGTTAATCAGGTGTTTTACCTGGGAATTTTGCGACACTTGCAAAACTCAGGAAGGCAGAAATACCGCGATGTGAGGGAAAGGGGAAATGATAGTCCCATTACAACAATGCCCCAGCACACACTGCCCTGTCAGTGCAACAATCTTTTTTAGCAAAATGGCCATGATACCGCTTCTCCACCTCCCGTATTCTCAGGACCTCGCTCGCCCCGTGTGACTCTTTTCTGTTCGCTCGTATGAAAAGTCTTGAAAGGAAATCGTTTTGTGAATGTGTAAGGTCATTCAAGTCGGACATTGCAAAAAACGATAAATGATTTTGAAGCGCTTGAGGAAAAATTCACAACATGCCGCTAGATCCTTAGCAGACGACACCGGTCGGCAAACTGACTTGGGAAGGATGCCGCTTAGAGCTGCTAGAGGCGAATGCTGGTACTACGAACGCCTGGCCTCTTGAAATTCATTCCAGTTACTTTTGGGTACCCCCTCATATTTTTTTATTGTTGAAACTTTGGTTCTATGGCCCATCATCTTGCTTGGTGCAAATCATATCCCTTTTGGTGTTATACATATTTTCAGATATGTTTTTTTAATGATGAAATGACTGGTGTTCATATTTTGATTATTTAATGTTTGTAATGCATACATAACATCGTTTTTTGGTTAAATGTTTCCTGTTTTCATGTAAGTTTATTGGTTCATATTCAAAGGTGGCAGCCAATAAGAAGGGTGCAAGTTTGTTTCTGGCTTTAGAAAGTATAATTGTTATAATTATTATAGTTTGATAGACCAGTGCTGGAAAAATACTTCTTTTCAGATTTCCATTTGAACAATGACTCAGAAGTACCTACACAGTTGTTTTAAAACGTTTAATTATTTCTTAAAGGAAAATATTTTCAATATATAATTGTATATCAGGTTTGGAAAATAAAAGAATACAAATAATTGCCACCTGAACACTTTGTATCCATTATAGCCAATTTATATATATAAACAGTATAGTTTTGGTTGTAATGCACTAATGTTTTAAGCTTAACACATTGTTTATATGAAGTGTCCCCATGCTTGGGAAGTGCCAACCTTTTGTTGTCATCACAAAAATAAATGATTTAAAAAAATTACACGGGGATGTATATATGTTCTCCAAATGGAGCACATAAAAAATATCTCGGTTATGCTATGTTTTATATATATAATTAAACCCCAATACGTTTTTTTTTACATAAGTTTAATTTGGGGTTTTTAAACTAAAGCGAGTAGAGCGAGGTCACTCGACCAACACGGGAAAGCACGCCGCCAGCGTTTGCCCGCGACAATTAAGGGGAAAAAGAACGAGTTGAACAACACAACACTACGAATTATGTTACCTTTAGCCGATTACTGTCGAGGAATGCAGATATTGTAACTTTTGCTCCTATTGCACGCGCGGAACGAGCGTGAGGCAGCATGGCTTGAGTAAGTTTATCACTGCGTGA
>JAZHYW010013571.1:0-101970 GCA_037355805.1 Ixodes ricinus | reverse complement strand
TTACGTATTGCTCCTCGCGCTGCAACACTGAAATGCTCTTGACTCGGTCCGAGAGGTTTAGGCTAGAAAGTTTATACCTTTCTATCTGGTGTGGGCTATTGGCCTTACCGCTGTGTCGCAGCTCATTATTAATGTTTCACGAAGAGCGCAGACAAAAAGCATCTGCGAGCGTAGTTCAGATATGTCTGCTGCTCGCTTTCGTCCTTGGAAGCCAGGGCTGTCTGTCGTAGCATGCATGCTTGCTCTCTAGCTTCAACGGAGTCGCATACGTTTTGCGAATTAAAGTGAATACGGTCGTCCCGAAAGGTTAAGACATCGAGGGCGTTTCTCTGAAACATGCTTTGGGTGCATGTGGGCCCGTTTGTAAACGAATGTCCCCGTACGAAAATGTCGGATCGGAGCGGTTCCAGTACGGATCCGCGCGGTTTTAAACTTGTGAACAGTTCCGATCCGCGCGATTCTGTGTGTAACCAGTCGGATCCAGTGAGACGCAGCGCACTGGAATCGCACGGTAATGGGTGAATCCGATCCGCTCCCCTTGTTCCAGTGGAGTCTGCTCCCAGCCAGCGGGCGCGCACATGCGTGACTGGAGGAGGGGTGGGAGGGGTTTGGGAGTGTGTGTGTGGGGGGGGGGGGGGGGTCGGGGGTCGGCGGGGAACTTTCGCGGTCTCTCGCAGGTCACGTGTTAGGGACAGGCGCATCCGCAACGCGGGCGCTGCAGGCGGGCGTTCTCCGCGCGCGCCTGTCTTTGTCTGTTGCAGAGTTTAGTTTTTCTTCGCTCTCGTCGGACTGTCGGTCGGCGCTCGCCCGGCGGCGGCGTTCGCGCTGCGGGCGCACGGATACTGACGCGTCCATCGTTGCCCTGGGTGGATACCTACTGACCTCGGCTTTGAATCTTTATATAGTGTGAAGCTGCCGACCCATGGCATTTCGGCTCGGCATCTGGATGCGCTTGGCGCTGGTGTGCTTGGTGACAATGCTTGGACAACTCGGATACCGCCTGCCCGCCGGAACTTCCCGATGCACTCAACACCAGATACTGTGCTTGTGCGTGCTGTGTGTGTGTTCCGTGCACTGTGTTTGGTGACGACACGCGCCTTGCATTGTCTGTTGCAGTGGGCGGCAGCGCTTCGAGAGTTTAGGTTTTGCGCTCCCGTCGGTCTGCCGGCCGGCGCTCGCCCGGCGGCGACGTTCGCACTGCGGGCGCACGGATACTGACGCGCCTATCGTTGCCCTGGATGGATACCCACGGACCTCGAATTTGAATCTTTATAGGGCTGTGCGGCTGAAGTTTCGCCGCGCATACGCAGCGCCACTCCTCCCCTGGCGAGGCGCGCCGATACTTGTTAGAAGTATGAGGAGCAGACGACGCAGGAGGCTGGTGCGCTTGTCGTGCTGGATTCGCGCTTCGTAAAGTAATGTACCGAATGCAAAAGGTACCCAAATGCCACAGCATCGTATTAAACAGAAAGGTATCTGTCTCCCGAAAAGTTTTGTTTGGTTCCTGGGAGGTGATTCAAGAAAGATCGCCAAAAGCATGAATCGCGAACTGTGCGGAGGACAGGTTTAATTATTGTTTCTCTAACTTGTCGCGTGATTCAGTAATGCAGCTATGCTTGTCACATTAATAGGGAATTTCGCAGGTCACACGCGAGAGCATGCAGGAGTTTTGCGTTGCTTGGGGGCGGAATGAGCTGGCGCCCGTGGGGCCCGCAATCCGACACTGACGTTTTACGATAAGTCCCTAATGTAATAGATGGTTCCCCATGGCTGTCGACAAACGAAACCCGAATATGCAGTTACCATATTTTTATAAACAACTTTAAATTTGAGAACCAAGCTCACTTTGCTTACCCGCCAATTTTGTTCCCCGATGTTAACAAGAGAAAGCGGGTAAGCGGCAAAAGACTTGAGGAAAAATTAGGCAGATAATCGTAGTCCCGATTGCATACTGACTTGAACGGTATCATTGAAAAGAAATTTACGGCTGTATTCTAGTTTTTTTATACATTACTAAAATGATGTAGTTAGCTCACAACAGGTATAATCACTTCCTAAGGGCCTCCCAAAATCAGATTAGACACTAGAACATCCTTCGGTCGACCAATTCAAGCGTGTTGTTAATGTTAGATGTTACTTATGTAATAGCTACGATGGTTCCTCGTGGGTGTCAACAAAATAAACCCGATTATGCAGTTCCTACTTTTTAAACAAGTTTAAATTTCAGAACCCAGCTCACTTTGCTTACCTGCCAATTTTCCATTTTGATGAATTCGTGGAGACTGGGTCGAGAAAACTAGAAACATAAACCGTGGAAAAGACAGAAAAAGGTGTCTCTCTTACACGGTTGATATTTTTTTGTTTCTTCGCCCCAGTCTCGGGAAATTCATCCAAATTGTTAATGTACACACCAGCTCGCCTGCGCTCTCACAGTAATTTGTACCAATTTTGTTCTCCGATGCTTACAAGAGAAGGCGAGTATAAGCAGCGAAAGACATGAGGGCAAATGAGGGAGATAATCATAGCCCGTATTGCGTACTGACTTGAGCGCATAGTTGAAAAGAGATTTACACTGACGGCTGTACTCTAGTTATTTTTTTGTATTATTAAAATGATGTAGTTAACCTACAACAGGCATAATTGCTTTCCAAGGAACTCTAAAACAACAAACCCTAGGACATTCCTCTGTCTACCAATAAGAGTGTGTTGGCAATGTCAGATGTATAAATTGAAAGCAGCATAAAAAGGACGAGGACAGGGCACGTCACAAAGGCCAATAACTAAGCATTCAAGGCTGAAATTTAAAATTAAATAATCTTTTCTTGCAGAGAAAGTGAAGGAATATTGACGATCCTTTCCTGGCACAAAGACTCAAGATATATTAAATTTAATTGCACCTTAACAGCAAACAAAACAAATAGTGACGCAATTTTTTTATTAGTTGTGAACCGCAACAGTTTTTAAGATTATCCTTCTGCGGTCACATCAAAAAATAAGTTAAAAAAAGGCGACGCTTTACGACGCAAATGCAAGTCGATTGGAGATCGCTCTCTTCACTAATAAAATTATAAGTGGGTTATTGACGCACGCATATGAATTGCGATTCTATACCGCTTTGACGGCAGCGACAGATGCGCGCAAACACAGCAGGCTCTCGCGGCGTATAGTAATAATTTTTTTTTTTGTTGTTGGACCTGTTTGAAATAAAAGCGGTGGCCTTTTTGACGTACCGTTTCGGTTTTTTATTAGAACTTAACACAGTGTTGCGATCAGGCTGTGTGTGCCTTGTCATTAACTTCATTCGGAAGAATTAGAGCAAGCGCGGCATGCTTCCAGCCGCCGGTAACTCCGAGTTTCTAAGATAACTGACCTGAGTTCAAGGAGTGTATGCGACAGCGCAGCTGCGTGCGAAAAGACAATTTAAACAATATTGCATCCTCATCTTTGTCCGAATAGCCCTGACTTTGAAGAGCTAGCGAAACCATAAAGTAAAAGAGCATTTATCTCGAGGCGGATGTTACAGTCGACGCTGTCTTGCACTTGCGAGACACACTTCGCAGTCGACAAATGTTCTTATGCCTGGATTATTTCCTCCATCCTAGAGACCTGACACACAGGCAACCTTTCTTTGTGGAGGTTCGCCTCCCGAAAAATTATCACAGTTTCTTAACAGACAGAAAGCTTCAACGCGGTGCTCGCCATTGCAACTGGCAGCGCGATGGGACGAGCGAACGGCTAATTAGGGCGAATTTGCGCCACGGCGCGGCGCCACTGGTATCGCTCCAGCGCGCCCCTGGCCAAGCCGAACGGTCTCATTGCTGACGCTTGGCTCCTTCCGCATCGAGTAAGTGGCAAAGTAGTTTGTCGCATCGCGACTTCTGCTCGAAAGAAAAGCAGAAATTTTCAATAATTCTTAAATTGTCGGACATGGCCTGGCAAATTCAGGCGATTGATTAATTTGTTCTATCCAATGTTTACTGAGAATTGCTTACAAATTTAAAATCGCTCACTGAGAGGCGCATCACGCATTATGCGCATTTGGGTCCGCGAAATTGAACATACAAATGGTTGTAATTCATAGAAGTTGAAACTTCATTTTTTGGGACGCTGAAGTGTGACCGACTTACTAAATTTGCGACTTCGATCGCGAGGGGGTCTCGCACGTTTCGCGTCAACCGGGTGAATAAGCAGATCCTTAATTGGAACGACTGAGGAAGCCAGCCACCGCTTCTTCCTGCCAGCTATTTTGAGGAAATATTTGTTTACTGGTTTACAAAACTCAAAAAAAAAAAAAAGGAATCACCTTAGAACTAACAAGAGACCAGCACTCACAGAACAAGTTGAAACCAACAGGATACACGGAGTCGCTTATCTCGAATTCGGATTTCCTATTTTAAATTTGATGAGACGTGCCTTTCTCAGTTTTATTTTGTCCAAATCATCATAAAAAATACACCCCATTCCTCGTGGTAGATGTTGTAATAGGGTAAGCGCTGGACATTCTGTTTTCATTATCCAGCATTTTGTACTGGGTACCCCCCCCCTTCCCCCTCTTTTTTGCTACGCCATTGCTCCCAAGATAAGTAATGTATAGTTTTATTTCTTCTTAACTTTATATATTAAATCCAGGACAAACAACACGGGAAGCACGAATAGGGGAATGCATAGCGCCCTATATGTATGTACTACGTTTCCAAGGGGACGCAGCGAGTGACTATTTTTTCGCAACAGCACAGGCGTCAAACAGATGGTGGCAGGGGCGGATCCAGAACTCCGTTTGGGGGGGGGGGGGGCGGAAAATTTGTAAGGATGATATTCTCCCATTCTTTCGTGTGCACCGGGGGGTCCACCGATGTCAAATTGCACTCCGAGAAGGCGGGAGGGGGGGGGGGTCGACTTGGTTTGGGGGGGTGGCCGCCCACGTCGCCCCCCCCCCCCTTGGATCCGCCACTGGATGGTGGTGATAGACCTTCGCGAAGCCAAAGCCATTTGCACAGTTCGTGCACCAGAGTGAGGCTTCTTTCACACAGAGTGTCCCGCCGAAGACCACTTACAGTGGGTTTCCAGGGTGGAAATGAAATCGCCGATCGGCCAACCGCCGCCGCTGCTCTCCTAAGCCGAAGTAAATATCATGATGATCATCATATCAACCGTGATTCGTGACCGAAATGTTCGCGAGGCCGACACACTGCACCCAGAGCTCTGACACTTGGGCACGCACAAGCGACCATAGAGCTTTGCTTTTGAGCTCCTAAAGTTTAAAAAACGCCCACAACGCCCACAAGACAGAAAGGAACAACGCCATGTTGACTATATGGCGGCGAGACTGCCGAACCTTCGAAACAACCGAAATTTGGTCTATTAGTTTCGGAATGTTCCGAAACAGCCCGCAACCGAACCTCCAGAGTTTCGTCCCATCACTAGTACAGACATTATTTGAACCCTGGAGGACTCCTGTCCTCCCTGTTTCCACCATCCAGGGTTAAAATAATGTGTGTACTCAACCAGCTGGCCTGCCCCCTGTTCCCGTAACGGTCGCCATTTTAGTTCACCGAATGGGCGGTTTCTCCTCGACGTCGTGGCATGTTGTTCCGAACCGATGACTCTGATAATGATACCCGATACTCCATCGACGCCTTTGCGGATGTATCGTATTGTTGTCGAGGGTATCGGAGTTATCGGAACACTCTAAACTAGAACACCCGAGATTTTGTTAGATCTAAAATTGGTTACGTTGTCCACACACCGGCACCGAAATCCTGCGCTAGTGGTGGGCGGCATCGGAAAAATAATATTTCTGTCATGAAATACTCACGAAGAACACTATAATTGTAAAGGATCTGCGAATATAATTAAGCCAGGTTGACAAGTTGATTGCATATCCAGCACCAAGGACGCCTATACTGGCGAGAAACGCTTTCGGTACGACGACGCACCATTGCGATCTTGGCGTGGCTGGTCTAGCCTTCAGAAAGGGCCAAAATGGCGATGGAGGTGGTGGCGGATATTTTCAGCCAATCGCCTTGCAAAGTCTTAATCGTCTGTTTTTTTTTTTTTAGTGTTTGTTTGTTGTAAAGGCGGTAGCGCGGCTTTAGTGAGGTCGTTCTGTAGGCTCCGTTGAAGGCGCTTCCCCCGCAGCCTTTGGTGCACTGCGGAAAAGCGACATTTGCGGTATGGGCACTGACTGCGTTATACTTCGTTTCAGCTTGGGTCCAGACGCAGCCGATGCTACAAGCGCGAGCTCGGGCTTCCAGCGTCCCTGCCACGCACGCGCGCTCGTGCAGTACAGGCACTGTTCAGGGCCACACGCTCGTGCTTGTAGCATCGGCTGCGTCTGGACCCAAGCTGGAACGAAGTATAGTTCGCGGCGCTGCTTCGGCGTAGTGGGTTTCGCGTAGAGACTGCTAGTGCACTGCGCCGTATGACGACAACTCGTGCGGGCACGCTTGTCATCGACACGAAAACGTTAAAACATGTTAAAAGGCCCGCCTGCCCCGCAGTGCAGCCGCGTGCTTAGGGGAAAAGAGCACCCTTTCGGAGCGCGTTAGCACCCGCGCGCTGTCGGATATAAAAAAAAAGAGGGATAAATAATTTGCGTTTTAAGCATCATTTTGGCTTTTCGGGAGGTGCTAGGAAGAATTCCATCAATCACGTCACTGCATGAGCTCATATTCAATAGACCTTTTCATCTCAGTAGTTACCCGACTGGCGGATAGGGTGCGCTGGCGCACTCGCCGCCATTGGGGAGCTTCAGTTTGGTTGGTTTGAGTTTCAGCGCGCTCGCGGCTGTGTTTACGTTTTATGTCATCTTTGACTAATTCCGTGATACGAACCTGTCCTTTATAGTACACAAGCAATAAAACGATGGTAGTTGGCCACCTTGAGAATCACGAGGTGGTTTCGAGTCATAATTGCGGACTTCTTTACGTACACTTTACAACGAATCTGGTCTTGTTCGTCATTAATTTCAATCAGGTTCGACGGCGAAACAATGTATGATTCACAAGGAGGATTCCCATTGTCTACGGCCGTACCCACTGACCGTAGTTTCCAGAAAAACAAACTGATGAAGACACTAATGCGTAGATTTATAGTAAAAGTGCAAGTCCACAACCTGATTAAAAACCTGCTGAATCGCGAAAAACACATAATCAAAATTTCACTGCACACTGTTTTTTTTTTTTGCGGACGTTTTTTTTTTGTGTGAGTTTTAGAGATTGGAAATGTTTCCTATAATAACGCAGATATTCTTTAAAAAAATATATTGTCGTGGGCTGTTTTTTTTTTTTTAGAAATTTCGTATTTGAGAATAATTTTGATAGTTCGTCCTTGGTCGGGTGGGAAATATCTTTAGCTATTGTTCCTGCTAAAGTACTTATTCAAAGCATTTCACAACGTTGGCGTTGGAAAATAAACTATATGTTTTACTCAGATTTGATTACGACGTACTCAGCATATGAGGTGAGTGACAAGTTCATCAAGGTAAGTCTGAAATTTTGTCTTTGCATAAAATTTGCTAATTGAAATAAACGGGCTCCAGAGAAAAGACCTCCCGTACGTTTGGATAAAGTCGAATGCTCGGCACCGCTTCATGAGCCTGTGTAGACAGATCTTCATTGAAACTGATGCGATCTGGAATCAATAACGTTCAAATCGGGTGATGTTCATGTACAGGGTGTCGCAAAAGAAAATTTACAGGGTTTTTATTTCCGCAAAGATAAACTAGGCATCGCCGAACGCTCATTCTCCGCCCAAAGGTAGCGCTAGAGGTCACAACCAGATGCCAAAGTTTCAGGCCGATCCGATAACTTAATCAAACGTTATAAGTGATTTTCTGAAAAGTTCAATGGGAAAATGACGGCCGACGGAGTTTTCGAATACATGGGGCTCTATGGCACCAGAAACCGAAAACGGGCAAAAATGTCTCCATTTTTCCTGCACGTGAACGTGGCGTAAATATTTCTTTATTTACTTTGTTTTCATCGGTCACATATTACAAAACACAAACGAACAACGTGACATCGGTTAATATAGCGAAAGTGGAGTGATGGTCTGTCATGAGATGCGAACAAAGTCTGCTACTTATTTTTCTTTGCGAAAGTTTTCACAACACGCTTGAGGTAAATTTAGGGGAACAGTATCTAGCAGACGCCGTTTGTCGAGTTTATGTTCGTCCACGTTCTGTACAGTCAGTGCTCAGGTGTGAACCCAAGGCGCCATTTATATCAACATTTCTCCAAACAGCGCAGCTTTGTGGTCCAGTTCTGCCTTCTCACCTCTCGCCTGGAGTTTCAGACTCGCGATGAAAGGACCGCAACATCTAAGCCCATGTTGTCCAAGCGGGTGAACGCAAAACTCTGCATGGGCCCTTCGACTAAGCGGCAGTGTAAAGTAAACAAGACCGACGTACGAGCGCGTAAGATGTAAGCTCGCGCACCTTTTGGGTTACAGTCCGTCTAACTGAAATGGGAAAGTTAAATGTCTCACTCAATTTCTCCCCTCTCCTGCTGGGTTCGAGAAGATGTCCAAAGATTGGG
Organism: Ixodes ricinus; assembly: GCA_037355805.1. Taxonomy (NCBI): domain Eukaryota; kingdom Metazoa; phylum Arthropoda; class Arachnida; order Ixodida; family Ixodidae; genus Ixodes; species Ixodes ricinus. The sequence goes on along the minus strand of JAZHYW010013571.1, from coordinate 93,433 downwards.
ATCAAAGCTGCCTCGCTTACTGTGTTTTTTGTTTTTTTTTGCAGAAACTTGATTGCAATAGTTTGATTTTTTTTTTGTAGAAACTTGATGATTTCCTTGACAGGGCTGTAGTCCGTCCCAGAAGTTATACGCGCAGCGTAATTGTGTCACCGGCATGAGTGCGGGCTTTGAGAAGTGTATACCTTTGCGTCGCGTGCATGCGGAGCTTTTGGTAAGCTGTGCAGGAGCAGCCAAAACACAACGTAGGGCGACGAGGACGCCCAGTTGGTCTCTGTCCTTTCTGTGACTTTCGACAAAGGGCGTCAGTGCTGGACGATACCCGGGCCCCGCTAGCAGACAAATGTGTGCCAGCGCACGAGGCATGTGGTCCGTGCAGCCCTTGGCAGAGCACGGTGGTGGCGTATGCCACGTGGACTGGTCGCTAATACAGAGTTTTTGAATATAGGGCGTCCCCAACGCTTCGGGTCGCCCGAGCAGCTTGGGTACTGCGCGTGCCCAGGAGCTCCGCGCATACTCTGTGCGTCGAGACACTAAGCTGCTCGGGTGCCCCAAGCGTCGGTGGCCCCCGTTCTAAAACACACCTATGTACGCCACATGACTGGAGTCACTGGACGTTGCCGGGTGGGGACAACGTGCGGAGCATGTGGTATCGGCGGTATCGGTTCTGAGCAGCGTGTGACGAGTGAGTGAGACAAAGGCGGAGCGCGTTATTAGCGGGACTCCGCGCATGACTAGGCTTCCGGGCGGCAGCACGTAGACGGTGCCGGGGGCTGTCTGCCCAGGTGCAGGCACCGGGGCATCGTCTGGGGCCATGACCAGCCGGGGTTGAGCCACTGGGTCGTCCCCGTAAGCGCCCTGCGGGGCAGGGTGTACTCCGGCTCCCTGCGAGTGAGGCACTCAACGTGCACCTTACAAACGATCGCTCGCGTTCGCCCACGCCAGGTGGGGGCACTGCGCGTGGCAGAAACCGCGTTAACTGAAGCTTCTGCGCATGCGCAGTTCGGATAGCAGCGCCACCGCAGTGACGTCACAGGCGGGTGTTTGCGAACCAAGCAAGCTGGCGTTTGTAACTCGCTCACTTTAAGCAGAGGATATGGAAGAAGAAAGCGAGCGAAAGTGAAAATCCCACCTCTCCGTCGTGGGGTATCTGGCCGCGGTGAGCACCGGCACGTCCGACGAGCCGCGGGGCCTCCTGGGCGGCAGTCCGGGGGCACCGTACTTGTGGTCCTCGACGGGGCAGCTGCCCTCGCGCCGCGCCGCGCAGCAGCGCAGCTTCCTGGCCCTCGAGAGGTACACGATGCAGCAGACGGTGGCCGCCAGGGTGGCCAGCAGCGCCAGCAGGTCCACCGAGAGCAGCGTCAGCAGGAGCACCGCCCCGAGGTTGTCCAGGTTCACCTCCTTGGTCTCTGAGCAACGTCGTCCACATCGGCCCTTCTTTCACTGAATTAACGCGAAGGGCTCGGCCCCTATTTAGATGTACATCTTTCCGTCAAAGTGGACTGGTGTCGACATTTGGCCCGCGACGATTCCTCTATGACGTCGGCAATACTCAATAATAATATATAGTAATAATTTTATTTCTCATTGGAAATAAAATTATGATTAAGTTACGCTCGATTTGCTTCTGACCCCTGTTCAGTGATTTATACACCCCCTTAGGTTCAGTGACGTCCGACCGACGAACGCCCCCCCCCCCCCCCCCCCCCCCCCCCACCTCTACTCTATAGTATCCCAAGAGTTTCATAGCAAAAGCTTCACCACCCAGCAAAAAAAAAAAAGAATATATAAAATAAAAAGCGCAGTATTGGTGTAAGCAATAGTCCCAGTGCTCGTTGAAACCTTTGCCGCGGCTTAAGCAAACTTTTGGGTACAACTTACATTCTTAATAATACCGCTTTTGTACTATCTTACTCGGATGACCGAATTCTCTTGTTAACTGAGGTACCCCTCCAAAGTTTCACGCTGTGCTGAAGGCCAGAAGTACAGTGGCTAGCGATATAAAGTTATACTCTAGAATGCGCAAAAGGGACCATGCAGGCAGCACAACCCACGCTATCACACGGCTCCCGTGTGTGCGTCCGGGGTTGGGAGGTATCGCTTGCGGTTCTGAACCCACTCGCTGTCTGCTAGACCGCGTGGTCTGTATTGCCACTGGTCGCCGTTTGCGCCTTCTAGATCGTATCGCTAGCCACTGTACGCGAGACTTGCCAGGCTTCGGATCAGGTTTCAGCTGCTTTTCCGACGGCCTGCGGTCCGAGATCACAGACTTCTGTGTCTGTGCCGACTGTTGTGTTGAGAGAGATATATGCAGCCGCGCTAGTGCGGACGCTTCCGCAGTCCGGCGCACCCGTGCACACCGTGGCTTATGGCTCTGACCCGAAATAGAAGGGAGTTTGTTTGCCCAGGGGATCTTCGGAACAGGGGCCGACGGCCACCGAACACACGTGTCGTCGTACGTATACGGCACGTGCTCCTGTTCCTTCGGGTTCGGCCCTGGATCGCTGATGTTGTTATACGCTATAGTTCTACTGTCTAATGGGATCCGAGAAAATGTGTAGTAGGCCGCTGGAGTGAAAAAAAAAATAAAATAAAGCTATAGTGTCAATCCAGATATGACCAAAACTTGTCTAAATTCTCGTGTATATATTTTTTTTTTAGAGCTATAGTTTTGTATGTGAATCTTGCACGGACTTTGATTGCTCGTGTTGGCGTTGGTCGCGCCGTGGCAAGGACATGGGAGAGAATATAAGCAAGAAAACGCAGCTGTTAGTTTGACATCATAGAGCATTCTCGACCAATGGCGTTGCACCGTGCGGAGGGAGAAAAGGGGGGGGCGGTGCGATAACGCCCCTCTATTACTCCGCCTCTCTCCGCTGTGTTTTGTCATTTGTATTGGTTGTCGTTACTTGTAAAAGTAACGATCGCAAGAGCCGAGGACCACCAACGACCCCCGACCCACCGTCTCTCTCGAGGACTTGGAGCAGCAGGAGCAGCTTGTAGGCGAAGAGCACGGCCGTCAGGCAGACGGCCACCGCGGCGCACGCTGCGCAGCTACCGACCAGCGCGTGCAGCCGCGAGGACCCCGCGCGGAGGCAGTACGCCGCCATGCCGCACACGGCGGCCATCGCCAGGAAGAGCCCCTGGAACCGCATGGCCACCTCGACCGTCGACAGCTCCGGGATCACCTGCATGTGCCGAGGAGCGCGTCGGAAGCCACGTTTCAGGAAACCACTCCGGACCGGCTTGGTGCCCGACTTTTGGAGGCTACTCTTATTGTCCGCGGTAGTTTGAGGGGCATGGTGCGTTTACACTTGCGGATTCGCAGGCGGATTCGCGAGTGTAAACGGGTGAGATGCGGGCGGGTGGGAGCCCAGAGTGTTAGGGTCCCAGACGGTGTGGGTCCCTAAAAATGCGAGACAGTGAAATAGTCTGTGTGGAAAATACAGATATCTGGAGTATGACTCGATGAGGGAAGGACAAAATAACAGGAGGACGCTTAAGCTTCGCCTAAGAGTGGAACGCGATAGCGAAACATGTAAACTCCCGCTTGTTCTCAAGCCGGGCAAACGCGCCTTGCGTGGCCTAGTCAGTAGCTGGTCTGGCTCGCAACCGAAAAATCGTGGGTTCGAATCCCGCCTAAAATTCGTCAAATTTTTCTTTAAGGCAAATGAATTGTTTATAAAGTGGAATCATTTGCGACATGCGGCGATTTTTAATTCGTATTACATGTCATGATGATTATGCGATAAATGCAAAGATGCAAGCGAGTTGAACAAGAATAACGATAATCAACGCTCCACTGGAAATGGAGATGTCCCTGGTTCGATACCAGCACCAGGCAGACTTGTTCAGTCGCGTACCAGTCTATACCAGCCACCTAGCAGTGTTTGGAGATTTGTGTTTGTCCTTTGTCCCCCTGTTGCCCTTCTCCAGAGATTATTATCGTTTGCACGTCATGTTTTTTTAATCACTTTCATTCCGCGCGTGACGTCACGTGAGCGTTGTGGGTTGTTTGAAATTCCGCGCGAGGTCGTGTGACTATGACGTCATGACCCTATCGGCCGATCAGGATTTTCTTTTCACAACTCCACCGACATCGGCTTTTCTGTGAGACGAGGTCCTTAACGATATCGCGTTAATACCTAGAGGAACTCGGAGAAAATATAACTAGAAAAGGGGAAAGAAATTCAGGTATAATAAAACTCGAGGAAAGAGGTAATGGTGCCAGGACTGTCTTTTAGCAATCGGGTACTGTGTATGAGATCAGGGGTTAACTCGGGACTGGAAATTCGACAATGAAGCGTGGGCATGTCAGTGGCGGATCCAAGGGGGGGGGGGGCGACGGGAACGGCCGCCCCCCCCCCCCAAACGAAGTCGACCCCCCCCCCTCCCCCTTCTCGGAGGGCAATTTGACATGGGTGGACCCGCCGGTGCACAAGAAAGAATGGGAGAATAGTATCCTTACAAATTTTCCGTCCCCCCCCAAAACGGAGTTCTGGATCCGCGCCTGGAGCATGTCAGCACTGGGAACGCGTGAAAACCAGGGGTTTCCCAGAAATTGAAATTAGGGGGAGGGGGGGGGCTTAGGAGGGGGCGTTGAGAATAGAGGGGGTGCCCTCAGAAAAACAAGAGAGCGTGTAGGCAAATCACTGGTGGGAACACAAAATGAGGGAGTGCAGGGGGACATGGGCTGGTCGTCCTTTGAGATCCGAGGCAACCGGTAAATTTAAATTTGAAGAAAGTTTAACTGAAATGAACGATACCCGGTGGACACGAAAAGTACTCGAGTATTTATACATAAATGTTGTAAGCACAAAATGGACAAACCGAACCCGAATGCTGACATTTAAATACCTGCACACTAGTGATGGGGCGGAGCAGACTAGTTTTGTGGAAAAGAGAGTGAAATACGCAGAAAGAAAAATGTGAGGGGAAAGAATGCAAGAAATATCAGCTTTAATAATGTACAGATCACAAAAAAAACAAAAAAAAATGACACAGGAAAGGAAAAGGTGTTTGATAATTCACGTGAAAGTTCTTTCCTGCTCGAAGCGACAGATAGGGCAAAATTTCAATAGATAGACACATCACGTGCTGTTTGCTATAGTGAGAGCATGTGAGAGTGAGACGCTAGAACATTTGATTTTGAAGTGCACGGGGCTTCGCTCCGCCGTCCCTCAAAGTTTAACAGATCGGGCGGGTACGCTGGGTTATGGTGGCCAAGATGGAAGAATGGAGGAGAAAAGGATCACAGTCACAAAGAGGAGGTTTGAAGATTGGTGGAGATTATCAAGGGAAAATTGAATGAAGTAAAACTAACTAGCACAGCTGAGGACAGGCGGGACAGAGGAAGATTGGGAATCCCTCCCGCGTGGCTCCGGCTCAAAGTCTCAACCCTGTCTCCCAGTGGGCCCGGTTGCTGGGTTAAAGCCGACTATATAGGTTTGACCAGAGGAAAATTGGCGACTCCCTCGCCGGGGGGAGGTGGAGGGGTTGATGTTTTTCGTTTTCTTGCCCAATCCCCCAAAGGTCATTCTGGCGATGTCCCACACTGCCTGGTGATAGAAAAACGCAGAGGGAAGAAAAATTGGCTTAGGAAAGCGAGGGGAAGAATAATACTTTTACAACGAAGCTGTTTATGGCTAGCGTTCCGTGGAATTTTCATGTGCGTCAACAAAAACTCGCGCGCCCTCTTTTGTCGTCGTTCCAAGCGCTTGCGTGCCTAGTTTCTCTCCTCCCGGGGTGGCGGTCCCGTGCGCGTGTCTACTTTCGCCGGGTGGCGGTCCCGTCGCTCGTGTCTAGTTTCCTCCGGCTCCTCGGGGCGGCGATAGTTCGTACCTTTGTTCAAAATTCTGTGTCGTGTGCTAAACAGCTTTGCTGGTTATCCACCTTCACAGAATGGAATGGCTCATGATTTTTTTCCCTTGGTTTTTAGGCTAGGTGGCGCAAGCTACCGCTCGTCATAAAGAGTACAGCCATTATCATTCATCCATCCATCCTAAAACTTCCTACCACCCCGGACAATACGAGCCGAAACAGCGCTATATGCTTCGACTTTTCTGCGAGTTTTACAGCGATAGTTCTTATAGGTAACACGGCTTTTGATTGGGCTAGTTAGTTCGTATTAGACATTAGTAAAATAGCGCCAACTAGACAGGAAGAAAAAAACAGACAGCAGACTGGCGCCAGTCCTGTCGTACGTGTGCCTTTTTTCGTCCCTGTCCAGTTCGCGCCATTTTAATCATGTTCTTATTGGCTCTTCACCCCACTCGAAATGATGATGTAGGGCTTGCTTCGTCGATATTATTACATGACACCGTGACGTCTTGTGACGCCACAATGACGTCATGTTTGTCACATGACGCCGGGGTGTCACGTGACGTCATCGTGTCACGTGATATTAGTTTATAGTTACAGATGAGTCTGTCACTCACCGAGCAGATATCGGCGATGGTTAGTTCACGTAGGGTGCAAGAAACGCATCACGTGCAGAGATGCCTAAGGATACATTAGGTTCGATAAGGTATCGCGCGCTATCACTGTGACTGTACTGTAGCATCACAGGAATACTTTTTTTTATCTTGTTAGACGCTTTGGTTTAATTTTTGGCTTGGAACACGAAGCCTATCCCATCTTCGAACTCTTGAAAATTCAGCAGGTAACGGAGCTTGTGGGAACTGTGCGCAGCAAACGTCCCGCATAGCATGTTTCAGTGCATATGTACCTGAAAGTGTACAGCTGATCGCAGCGCGGCACGGGCAATTGGCATTGGCAGCCGAGCACGTGTTCGTACTCAGCGACCACTGACAGTTTTGCATGCGCTAACGTAAAGTTCTAAAGTCTTTTCTGTGCAACGTCGCCACACCTATTTATGGCTCGCACTGATGTCACATGAGCGTCCATTGTGGTGTCCTCGCTGCTGAGCGCGTACGTTTTGGAGCTCTCATCATCGAATCTATTTTTCTCAGTAAGGACAAGAAAGAGTCCATAACGGCGTCAAGTGCAAGTCATGTAAAGTCACTGACCGCAGGATAAGAACGGCAAGGAGATATTTCAGTTCTCCCGCTTCCAGTTCGAGCATCCTACTCCTCCGGCGCTTCGAACGTGCAGCGAAAGCATGACGGAAGGCAAGTGAGCGTTTGCGGGAGGATTGGCATCCAAAAAAGACGCCCTGCGCCTGTCGTCTGCTTCTTGAGCAGGAGTTGCGGTGACGTCAGAGCGACGCCGAGCTCTGATTGGCTTTGATTGAAAGGATAGTGGGTAGACCTCAATGCTAGATGCCTTCAGAGTCTACCCACTCATTTTTTTTTCAATCGGCCAATAAATGCTCGGTGTTCTGACATCATCATCGCAACCCACGTGCAAGAAGCATACGAGCTTGTGCTCCGCATAGTCATGGACAGGTTGGAACGATAGAGCGTTCTCTTTTGCGATGCCTCCAGCACGTGCTTGTTGTCTTCGGTCGTGCTTTGACTGCACGTGCACACTCGACGCTCACAAGGCACCAGAGTGTTATCCAAACGCTAGAGAGCTCTCGCTGGAGCCCTTTACCATCCTGCCAGTGACGAGCTGGCAAGACGGTAGCTCACCATCCTGGCGAGCTGGCATGTCTGCCTACTCGTGACTCGAAAGCCCACTGGTACGGTGCAACGAGAGCATACCTACGAGAGATGCAAATCGGCTCCTTCTTATTGTTCCTATCTGTGACGTCAACGACTCAGGATTATCAATTATGAGCGACAAATTTCGACGTGTGTGAAAAAGTGCGGTGGGTGGTTGTAGTCATCGCGTTCTTAAACCAACACCGTTAAGGTTGACAGTTTGACGTTCCTCTTATCTCTGTTAATAAAAGTCACTATGCCGTCTCTATGACAAAGCGCCTTTTCAGCGTTTTCGCAGCGACAAAGCTTAGTTCGCATGCGCCACCACGCAACCGCGAGCTGAGATAACGGCGGCGCGAAGTTGGGCCCCATAGCGCCGCGCGCACACCAACGATGGTCCAAGGCCATGTCAAGGCACTATCGGACGTCGAATCCTCGTATCTCCAGCCTTACTGCGCATGCGCAACCTTCCCTAGGCCGTCGCCAGGATGCGCAGCATGTACAGAAAGTCACGTGCTCGCTGTTCGTATTTTAATGTATCGCGATTGTATACGTGCATGGGCTCGGCTTGCGTCTTTCGCACGTCGTCCCAAGTGAAGGAGTCGCCAAGCGAAGTGATGCGTCGCTCCCGCAAGTAACTGCGAAGTTACTGGCATGCTGACACTGAATGCGTCATCAGAAAGTCGGAATCACGTTACAATTTCGTAATCTTAAGACTCCTCTTTCTCATTGTTGCACGTCTCCTAATCTAATAATTCACTCCAATGGCGGAATCGGAGTGGTTTCGGGCTGCTCTTTTGTTTGTAAATCTCCTTGCACGTGCAAGCGTGCACTCGCATTTTTCGCACTAAAGCCTCAGTCCCACTGCTCAGACATCGTACAAAAGATCAAGGTGTTGTTGCAGACGTGACAGAGTTTGTCATCATTTTACAATGCTTCGAAGGTGCCTTTCAAGCACCTTCGAAGCATACAAATTTTCTGTACGTATAGGCTTGCAATATGCCCTGCAGACAGCTTCTGTTGTGACTCATGTGGCAGGATCGTCAGGAAGAAACCTGCGAGGACTATCTTCAGTTTGGCGGTGTGACCGCTCCCTGAGAAGCCAGCGTACGACCTCGGTCTTCTGCGGGGAAGATAACCCGTCCACAACCGCGAGGAGAGCCGTGTTGGGACAAGGTAAAAAGTGGAGAGGTTAGCACGCTCTTTCAGCGCACCTAGGCAGAAAACGCCGAGTCACTTGAGCTTGTGGACGGATGCGCGATGTCTTATGTTTCGCACTAGACTGCGTGTGTTCAGAATGCGTTCCACAGCCGAGTGGGCAAAGATAGCAGCGCGCAGAAGGAAGCATGTAGCGCTTTTGAGCATTCAAAATCCACCGACGGCATTCCCTGCAAGGACGTCGACTGAACGGGTTGTCCCCAATCACGCCCTAACAGCTCAACCAACGGGCTCGAGAGGAAGTGGTAGCTCTCTCGTGACATCATAACCGGCGCTAACGAGATTCAAGAGAATAAGAGAAAGAGAGAGAGAGAGGGCTATATAGACCACGAGGACAACCACGAGACGCTTCCTGGATAGGGAAGGAGGCGAGCTTGAGAGAACCCTCCCCCGCGGAGGACGGAGCACCAACCTGCCATAGCTGACCGAGCAGCGGTACCACGAAGACTAGTCCAGCACAGAGCACCAGGAGGCAGCAGACGAAGAGGTTAACGCCCAGGGACCTGCCAGGGTCGGCCATGACGTCGCTGCGGTCACTGTCTCCACGACCGCGGTCGTCTTGCCGAAGCACCTCCGCAGGATCTTGGGGCGGCGTCCCAGCGACCCAGCGGGCTGCGCTGCGTTGCCGCCTTCCGGATGCGTCTCCAGGACTCGCGGTTATTTATAAAGCTTCGAAGCTCGGGGCAAGCCCGCGGCTCGGCTCCGGTGCTGCTCCGCTTTCTTCCCGAGGTTCGAGCCTCTGGCGGTGGCCTTCCGTGGTCGTGACGCGGTGTGTTGACGCAACCGCCTTTTCGCTTTTCAGCGCTTTCGCGTTCGCCAAGGTACGAGTCGGGACAGCCCCCAGCCCAGACCCCGGTCGTGGCTCTGTTCGGAGCCTATCGGAGTGGCCATTTTCTTTTCGTCTTTTCTCCTGCATTGTGGATTTGGTTGCACGAAAAAATTGCAACCCAAGTTATTTTGTTCGTTGTTTATCAGGAGCGTTTACCATTGTGCATCGTTTTTCGACATCATCCGTTTCTGCGAGTTAACTTTGCGTGCTAGTGTACGCGCATAATTATACTTTTATTTGGGAATGTGTACTTATCTGTTCATTATTCCGCACTTTACTATAGTCCCTTACAGTCATTATTGCCTCCATTGCCCGTGGAACAATAACTGAGATTGTTGGTCGGCCTATGTTCATCTTCAGTTCTGGTGAACTTGTGCAGCCTACACTGCTCTTCTGAATACTGGTCGTTTACGTTCGTGGAATTCTGGTACTGTCTGCATCATAACTTGCAGCGCGACTAGGACAAGGAACAGAAGGAAAGACAGGACTAGTACTATCTTCTTTTACTGCAGGTTTGCCGGACGTCTGGAAAGGTTTCTGGCGTCCCCATGTTTCCCTCCTCCCACCGTGGTCGGCGGGCGGCTCCGACCTCCGATACTCCCGTAGTTCGATTGTCATATCGTTTGCGTAACTCTAGTTTCTTGACGTGTTTGAGCTGCCCAAACACATTTCAAGAATTCCAAGCTTTACCCTTTCTGACGTGCTCTTTATTATCTCTAAATTCAAAATAGTTATTTAGAAAGCGGAAAATGAAGGCGGTGCAAGAAGGCCATGGAGGTGCACATGACGTCATCGTTAGTGGACCCCGACGCGCCCTAAGCGGCAGACACGCTGAAGCTCGGCAAGAGACGCCGCAAAGCGCCAGACGCCATCCGTCTTGGCGTCGCCGCTTGTTAGCGTCCCTCTCATTGCAGAGACGCTGCACATATGCGCTGGCGCGAGCGGCGCTGCGTGGGCGGTGATGACGTGTGCGGGGGAAAGGTGTGCAGGCCTTGTCGTCCAGGTGTATTGGCTCAGCTCGCACCCGCGTTGTCGGTTGGAGTCCCCGACTGGTTTGCGCCGGTGACAAAATCGAGATGAGCTTGTAACTTTTTTTCTTGAGCGCGCCATCACGTTCCCATCCCTAAATGCGAGATTTGCCTCTGTTTTGTGGTTCCGTATCGTCTGCTCGGTAATACGCAAACACTCCTAGATACGTTGAGGGCAGGACACATCGTTTCTTTTCCACCATTTTAGTATAAATGTAGACTCTAATTGTTCAAGTTCAGGATTTCTACACCCAGAAAACAAAAGAGCATATTCTTACATTCCTTGTGCATAAGACACCGCAAAACTTCACTGGGCAAGCCAAAAGCGCCTGTGTCCCTGTATTTTTTTTGCGCTTTTTACTTGCAATGAACCAACTGGCCCAAATCTCCACTTTACCTCACTTGGGCGTACAGCGCACTGACGTTGAACCGACGCTACTAACTTTTTACGAACGGCTTGATAGCCGAGTGGTACAACCAATAAAATAGCCAGTGTACCTGTGACTGACTGCACAAAACAACAAAAAATCGTTTTTTTTGATTTAACTGCGAAAACTCAGTGTATTCTTTCTGTGGTTTTCGATACGTACGTTTGTATCAAGTTATATCGCACCGTTATCAAGCCCCCAATAAAATTTGGGACAGTCTGTTCGACTTATAGATGCCTGTACGTCCAACTGAATTTGGGGTGCATTATATGGGACAAAGGGTAACGGCTACACCTTTTTCTTGAGTGTAATCGCCGCTTTGTTTCAAGTTAGCTAGTACTAATATCTGATTTTATTTCAAAATAACAAGTGGCGTTGATACTGGGATGATCTCATTTATTGTCATTTTGAGGATTTTTATATTACCTGCTCGTTCGTTCGCAGACACACACAAATCAACACACGTAGACGCAGACTCCCCATTTTAGCCGAAAAAACAAACAGTATAAACATTAGCCGATTACGAAAACACCGGTTGTAGCAGGTCGTAGAATATATTTTCGCCCGAGCGATGGGTGTACTTTAGTTACACTATCCCTTGCTCGATTGCAGTTCTGAACGGTAAAACAATTACCAATTATATATATAAAAAAAAAACTTTTATTGCGCAAATTGTTTTTTAATCGCACAGATATGATGTCGAGAGAGCTTAATTCAGTAACAAATCCTCAGCGTTCGACTAATATCATCGACAAACTTTATGCGAACAGAATGGAGTTATCTCGTCGCTCTCTTGCAAATACTTTGAATAACTTTTTTGTCAACTTTGTGGGATATCATTGTGACAATATCTGTAGATGCATTGGAAATAAAATGATGATTATAATCTACCTGAATCCCGTTACTCAGGCAGAATATCTGTATTTCTTAAAGCAAACAACAGCAGCAGCTGTATAACGAAGGAAGTTAAAATTAGGCCAATTAAGCATGTTATTGAAGTAATTAGCTCTGCCTAGAGAAGTTTAATTTAATTTAATTTAATATACCCTGCGCCCGGTAGGGGCTTTACATAAAGGGGGGGCAAAAACAACAATACACATACAAATGAACAAGAGTTAGGAATCCTTTCCTCTTTCCGCTCTTTTTTACGTATTGCATCCCAACGGTTGTGGCAAGGAGTATTCGTATTTGAGGTGAACGGGCTTTTTGTCTGTTGTTGGCAAGCAGGCACGTAACCAGGATTTTGTTTCGGGGGGAAGGGGGGGGGGGGCGCTTATGACGAAATGCTTTATCAGGCCTAGGGGGAGAGGAGGTCCCAGCAGAATGATGGAAGATTTCGGGGCGGGGCGTATCCAGTATCCCTGGATACGTGCATGTTTGCCGTACTGTCGTGCGTGCAGTGTTCCCATTTTAGCGATTTTGTCGCTAGATTTAGCGATTTTTTATACATTTAGCGGCGGATTTTCTTAATTTAGCGGCTAACGACTTTTTTAGCGACTTTGGTATTCAACCGCAATCTTGTTATTTTGAACAATTTTAGAGATGCTCGCGGACTAAAACCCGTTTGCTTCTCTAGCCGAGTTTGCTTTGTATATATGCTCAATTTAGCGGCGCGCTTAAAAGTAAAATGTCAACAATGTCAACACTGCAGACCACTGATCTCTATGACAATTGCTGGATCGCGCTTCCCCGCTTCGAGCCCATTGCGCGATTGAAGCCACCGGTCGGCCATCTTACCGGTGCCGCTGAAGCGTTGTCAAGGCGGCGGTCACGTGACCTTTGCCTCTGTTTTCACGTGACCTACACACGGTAACCATGGTAACTGTCTAGGCTTGACAGCGCTGAGAGCATATCTCGTAAGATGGCCGACATAGAGATCAGTGCCGCGGACCATCTCTCCCGCGCCCACGTACCTACGTGCTCTCCGCGCCAAACGTTGCTACCGCCAGCCAAGAGCACAGCCGCTCTTATGGCCTGAAGCGACTGCGCTCTTGGCTTCCGCTTCGACTACGAACTTCCAGAAGAAGTTGTCCGGCGAATTGGCACAGCTGAAGCCTACAAAGCTGGCAACGAACCGTCGACGTCGGCAGATTTAGGTGACTTGAGTGCAGTCACCATCGAGGAAGAACCTCTTCTTCTTCTAGACTGTTTCGTTGAACTGTTCTTGAAGACAAAGCAGTCATTATTTTCGTGTTAAAATTAACAAGTACCCGTTTCTTATTCGTACTTTCGTACTTACCGCCTAGTGGTTTCCCAAATAAAACATTACAAATAAAAAACGTCCTAGTTCTTTTTCAGTGTAAGTTTAACCTCTCAAAAATACCTGAGATATGATTTTTTGAGGTTCACTTACTTTAAAAGGGTTTAATAAGCTTTTGGTATTCAGCGAATATTTTAGCGACTTCCTGGCGAATCTAGCGACTGTTTAGTGACTTACTGGCCTCAATTTAGCGGCGCGCGCAAAAAAAAAAAAAAAGAAAAAAGATGGCAACACTGCGTGCGTGCTGGAATGACGAATGCGAGCATTCTAATATACATGTGCATCTATTTTAATACTAATCTCTTTAGAATAGATGTTTCGATAAGTTGAAAAGTATATAAAAGTTATAAATAAAACTTTTTTTTTTCTCGAAATTCTTCGGCATTTGAAATGATAATTACGGAAAACATCGGACAATAATCGGCTGCTGGCTATATATGGGTTTAAAGGGTAACTGCAAAGAAAAAAAAAGTATTTTTTAAACAGCCTAATTAGGACTAGCATGTCACAAAACAATTTTTCCGCCACAAACAAAATTTTTTACAGCAATATTTATTGCGCTGGACTGATTTTAGTTTGCGGCTATTTCACCCGTTTTGAATCGCGCGCCACAAAGTTGCTATTATACGTCACAGAGTAGCTGCTATACGTCACGGAGTGACGTATACCAGCCACTCCGCGGGCGTCGAAAGAGCGGGAGTTTCGAATGCGGAGAGGTTGGGACTCCGACTAAATTATGTCCTGTGGCATAAAGATTGCTAGAAAAAAAAATTGTTTTTTCGCGGAAGATTTGTTTTGTGACATGCTTGTCCCAATTAGGCTGTTTAAAGAAACACTTTTTTTTCTTTGCAGTTACCCTTTAATGTCATCTTTGAGCACTTTTTTTTTAATTGTGTCATGCCTGGTATATATATATATATTTTTTGTTGGGCTTTGCACTTTTGGCAGTGCAGAACTGTTCCTGGTATTGTTGGTCGTGTCTGTCTTGTTTATTTTCAAAATGAACAAAGCCTTCACACAGTTAGTTTACGGACATATTGCCAACATCACACAACGTGTACAACATTCGGCAAATGATGAAGTTGATGTCTAAATTTACAAACAAAACGGTTTTTTTTTTCGGCTGTAGCACGACTGTATGTCTTGCTCGGCTTCCGTCTAAGGTTCATGATAGACGTCTCCTTTTCAACGTGTTCTTTGTATCACATGAAATAAACTTTGAAATGCGTTCGACTAAATTGATCAAATGTGCTGGAAGTAAATTTCGCGCGACCACTGTTTTGGGCTTGTGCTGCTGGTATTGTCTCGTTGTCTTGTTTTCCTGCGCAGGTCCGAGTGAATCATCCGGTACTCGTCCCTTTCCCAAGGCCTAGAGCCTACCTTCAGTGAAGGTAGGCTCTAGGCCTAAAACCCCGTCTTTTTTTTTCTTTTCTAAGCGTCAATAAATGTTCGAACTGCAAACGTTAGTTTCTCTCAGCGAACAGGTCCGGCTTCAAGGGTGCCTTTTCATTGTAAACAAAGCAAAGTTGTCCCGCTAAGCGTCCGAAAAGAACATTTTCGCAAACCAACCAATCAAACGGTTGGTTTCCGAAGTCAGCCCCGGGAACAACCAAGCAGACGAGACTTTATTCTGCTTGGGACAACTTTCTAAGAAAAAGTCCAATCGTACGAATGCACGCGCTCGCCTCGCACTTCTGCGCCACAGGTAGTTGTCTCCCACTGCACACAAAGTAAGTCCAGCAGAGCATGCTTGTCGCTTTGGCAATGGAGTAGTCGTACCTCTGAAGCCGCCACTTGATACTGGCAGCGGTTAATCGCGAAAAAAAAGAATCATGAGCCATTTCACGCTGTGAAAGTGGATGACCAGCGAAGCTACCTGTTTAGCACACGACAAAGACATGACACAGAATTTGGAACATAGGTACGAACTATCGCCGCCCCGAGGAGCCGGCGGAAAGTAGATACGGGCGACGGGACCGCCACCCGGCGGAAAGTAGACACGCGCGACTGGACC
This sequence comes from Ixodes ricinus, assembly GCA_037355805.1. Taxonomy (NCBI): domain Eukaryota; kingdom Metazoa; phylum Arthropoda; class Arachnida; order Ixodida; family Ixodidae; genus Ixodes; species Ixodes ricinus. Next base: position 78,055 of record JAZHYW010013571.1, on the reverse strand, counting down.
GCCACCCCGGGAAAGCGGAAGGAAACTAGGCACGCAAGCGCTTAGAACGACGACAAAGAGAGGGCGCGCGATTTTTTTGTTGACGTACATGAAAAATCCACGGAACCCTAGCCATAAACAACTTCGCTGTAAAAGTGCAACTGCATAGAAGACCGAAAAAGGAGGCTAAGCTTTGGTCAAAGGTAAGAGTCCGAGTTGTGGGCGGTTTATCACGTGCTCGATCCAGAGGAAAGAAGTAGTATTGTACTAAAAATAAAGAAATGGTGTTTTCCGCCCGTGCGGGAGGACAATTTTTAACCCATATCAATCAAAGTGACTAATTATGCGTTCTAATAAAGTGTTTTGGCAAACATTTTGTTCAGTTCCTTTATTGAGACGTCAATTTCAAGGCTCTAACCAGCTCAATGTCACACAAGAGCCCCCACAAACAACCAATGCGTATATCCTAAAAAAAAAAAAAAAAGGTTCCAACGGTTTGTATCGAGCGGTAGCCAACTTCCAGAGAAACAATATAAAGTCCCTCTATCCTTTAAAACAATAAGGTGGCGAGCGCCGCCTGCCTTACGGAAGGGCGATATTGAATGTAATCGGCGCGATTAATTATGCATCCGAATAAAGTGTTGTTGGTGAGCGCTGTAAGCTATATTAGGTTTTCAATCGGACGTGTATTTCCCGGCTCTAGCTTTTTCTACCAACGCCTAGGTTGACTTGAGCGCGCAGGGCAAATATCACAAAGTCAACCCTGGCGCTGGTAGAAGGAGTTAGTGCTGGACACGTCCGATTTAACTTTGCCAAATTAGTAATTACCCAAGCGTCAAGAATGTTGGGAATGTAGGTACAGGTGCCGCACGCGCTCGCCTTTTGTATAAATTATTCTAAGTACAATAATAAAAGTAAGGCGATTGGAAGAGCTACTAATGCAAAAGCCAGCAGGTGCAGCGTAGTAACTACACTCGCGCGGGTAATTTAGCAAAAGGTCTATTGAAAACCTTAAATAACTTACAGCGCTCACTCAAAATGCTTCATTCAGATGCGTAATTAGTCACGCTGATTACAGTGGATTTAACAATGCTTTTTCCTAAGACACCTTTAAGTGGTGCTAGCTTTCCCAAATGCTTCAGTCTGCTCTGAACTGGAAATTGATGTATCAATAAGAGAAGTGAAATAAAGACTTACCAAAGTCACTTTATTGGCAAGACACCTCTTAAAAAAGCACCTGAAAGGAAAAAAAGTTTTTTTAAACAGTCTGGTTAGGGACACCCGTGTCAAAAAATTAATTATACGCGAAAAAAAAAAAAAAGAAAAAAAAGCAATATTGAGGGCGCTTCTTCGCCCCCCCCCCCCCCCCCCCCCTTTTCAGAGACGCGATTTGGTCAGTAGCCTCAGTAGTCACCTCCTTTCCACTTGTTTTCTCTCTCGGCATTTCGGGCGCGTGGAGGAGAGGTGGATCGGCTCTTGATCGGCTGCGCCTTCACGTTGAGGTGGAAAGAGGGAATTACCCTCGTTGAGGTCGAAAGAGCGAATGACCATTCCGAGATGTCATGAACTTTGCGCGCAGAATTTCAAATAATTCTCGCGCCTCAGACATGGCTCTAGAAATTTTTTTTCGCGCAAATTTTTTTTCTTGAGACGCATGTCCCAATTAAACTGTTAATTGAACATAGTTGTAAACCCGAGACTGGGGATACGGACAAGGGACAAAACACAGAACGACACGGACGAAGTCTTTTCAGGTTTTTTTAAGGGGAAGTATTAAAGTGGATTTTGGAATCATCCTTTTATGATCCAAACTCACTCCATGGGCCCAAAGTGTCTTATAGAAAAAAAAATTACAACAATAGTGAGAGATAGGCTAGTTGGTACATCGTTCCTTTTGACAAAAGCGCGACAATGACAAGGCAAGAGACACAGCACAAGCTGGAGACTCACCGGACAAAAAGCCAATACGCCTAAAAATACTGTCTGTGTGCTTCTTTGTCCATGTTTTTAGGCGTATTTACCCACAAATACCAACTAGCCCAGTCTATACCTGGCCTCTTCTTTGTATGTGTTTAGGCGTATTTACCACAATGCTTTTACTTTGTCCTTGTCTTGTGGCACTGTCGAAAGGAACCAAAATTACAATATTGCGTAATCGTTTTTACCTATTAAAAACACAACAAACATCCGCGTGCCACAATGTTTTATTGAAGGAAAGGTTATGCATGACTGTATTTCTGGAGTTTACGTCATAAAGGCAAGCTAAAAAATCCACGTTTGATGCCTTTACTACTTTAGGACAACATCCGTGGCACAGGGTGTACCCATTCCACAAGGAATACCAGTCTTTGTAGTAATTGCTTTTTGGTATGCCAGCACAGCTTCCGGTTTGCTCACCTTGCGGCCGCGGCTGCGGCTGCGGCCAAGAGGGATTTTTATGTCACGTGACCAGCTCCATGGGGACAAGGAAGTACCTAGCGTCCCTGCCCTAATGGCAGAGAAGTCCGTGCCGCTTCGAGTACAAAAGTCTAATTTCGCTCGCAGAAACTGACTGCAGAGGCTTTCAACGGAAGTCCAATTAACCGCCCCATCATACTTTAGGAGCGGCAGGTAAAGTTACGGCCAGGGAAGGTAAATATAAGCCAAAATAAAGAAAAACTCACGCAAAACGAAAGCTGTGGTTCTGTATTTATATATCTGTGCCAGTGCCGGTCCGAACAGCGTCTGCAGCAGTCGAGCGGTTTCAGCGCCGGGACTTGCCGTCGCGGCGTGAAAGTTCCGGGTTCAAATCTCGGCGGAAACTTTTTTTTTATTCTGCGAGTGTGTTTTGTTTTTTAAGTGTGATCGTTTTTTACTAATCATCCACTAGGACTACTGCGCCTTACACGATTTTTACTGTTTGCCCCACTTGTTCGGCTGACAAACCGGGGAAAAAAAGGTTACGGTAAGCCAAGTTAACGCGCTTCTACAATCGTTTCATAATGTTCATTAAAAGGAAACCAAGATCAAGCCAAGTTAACGCGCAAATACGAACGTTTCATAATGTTCATTAAAAGGACACCAAGATTACAGCATCGTTATGACTTTCACACAAACGGGGCCGAAACAAGCATCCTTTCCCAGCAACTACTATTTTATGTGTTTTTAAATATACAACGCTCTTGCTACGACTCTTTTCAATAACAGGAGGCGCCTATTTAGTACTAATACACACTGCAGTCGTGTCAACTAAAAAAAAAAAGATTCTACGAAATAAACACACACAAAAAAAATAGCAGCCGTGGATGCATTGATTGAGCGAAATCCTACAGGCAAGGCAACAAGTCAAACGTCTGAGAAAGTCGTAAAACCGAAATAAAAGATATTATACTTTTACTTGCATGGAATGTGATAAAAGTTATATTTTTACTCTTTACATCTCGCTGTGGCAATCGTTTTGTAATATTAACACATTACGTGTTGAATTTTAGTATGGATAGCAGACGATCACAACCGAATGCAAAAATGAGTCAGGCGTCGACATCGCAAACCATCTCTCGAACGCAAACACCTAAAATGACTTTGGATCAACAAATGGAATTAATTAGAGCAATTGGAGAACGAAAACAACAAATTCTAGAGAAATTCAGCAGCACAGTTACCTGGCGAACGAAGAGACAGGCATGGGAAGATATTGTCAACGACATAAGCTTTCCGCGGAGTGCACGGCAGCCGCAGGAGGCATGGCGGAAGTTGGTAAAGAAAGCCAGAGACATGTATGCGCTCTTCCGAGGTCATGAACAACGAACTGGTGAGTCAGAACTACCCGCCCAATAATTTTATAAAGCTCATACGGCCTTGTGTACATTCTTAGTGAGAATACAGTCAAATACAAGCAGAAAAAAAAAAGAGAGTTTCTGGCGCGATTTGAACCCGGGACTTTCACGCCGCGACGCCAAGTGCCGGCACTCTAACCTCTCGACCACAAGAGGAGGCGCGAGCCGCCGGCGCTGGCGAAGGTATATAAATATACTGCCACCGCTTTTATCTCGCGTGGTTTTTTCTTTATTTTGCCTCATATTTACCCTCCCTGGCCGTAACTTTACCTGCCGCTTCTCCAGTATAAAGGGGCGGTCAATTGGACTCCAGTTGAAAGTCCCTGCAGACAGTTTCTGCGAGCGAAATTAGGCTTTTGTGCTTGAAGCGATACGGATTTCTCCGCCATTAGGCCGGGACGCTAGGTACTTCGTTGTCCCCATGAAGATGGTCACGTGACATAAAAATCCCTCTTGGCCGCAGCCGCAGCCGCGGCCGCAAGGTGAGCAAACCGGCCCTGGGTTTGCAGTGTATGTTAAACGTTTTTGTAGCGTGAGCTACACTGGCCGAGGTTGAGACGGTTTCGCGTGGCTGTCAAAGAGCCGTGCTGCGCAAGGGCGAGGAGCAGTGACGTCACACGGCGCACAGCTGGCGCGCCGGAGACGCCGCCGCCGCGCGCGCCTCGCCGGTCTGCGCATGCGCGAGGAGCAGTGACGTCACACGGCGCACAGCTGGCGCGCCGGAGCCGCCACCGCGCGCGCTCCGCCGCCACCGCGCGCGCCTCGCCGGTCTGCGCATTCCAGAGGAGTGACGTCATAGCCGCGGCAGACGCACTGGCGCCGCCGCGTGCCCAGCTGTCCGCCTCCGTTGCGCAGTAGCCAAGTCTGACGCTGCACCGGAGCCGCTTGATAGCGCCTCTCATTTTGTGCGCATAAGCTCACGCTACGTATATCCTGGCATAGCCAAGCTAAGCCACCGCAATTTTTATAAAACGACAAAACCAGAGCAATTCGCGAGATATTGACACCATGTGTTTGTAATAAGTAAGATTTGTTTTAGAAGTTTCTTTTTATAGTTGCGTCGGCATTGTATTTTTTTATCTGCCTACTTTTGTGTGGGCATTTTGGGGCGTTTGCTTACGGCTCGCGGGAGAGCATGAACGAAAAGTTGTCTTCCGTCCCCGTCGCGGGGGCTTCGAGCAGCCGCGAGCTCGGCTAAGAGCGAGTCGGACCCCGGTCGTTAACAAGCGGATTGGGTTTCAGTTTGAAGGCGCCGGAACATCGTGTCTCGGGGAGAGTACTTCTGTCCGCACTTGTGGCTTTTAAGCGGGTGTGCTTGTGTCCGGTGTATTTCGCCGTTTAGTGTAGAAACTTCGCTTTTAATCGACGCAATAACTCAACTGGGTAGCGCCAGCCGAGCAGCGAGGAAAGCATGTAATGACTCTACAAGGAATTTGGTTTTGACTGTTGAAGTGTCGGAGGGACCACGTTGACAGCTCGCTGATCATTGGGTAAGAGTGTACCACGTGACAATGGGCAAATTTGAAGTGATTGGTCCGTCTCTAGAGGGAAAGGAGGCCCCTACGAGCCTAGAAAAGGGGTGCCGTGAGGATTCTCGGGGGATTCGGGCTTTTGAAATAAGGGGGTTCGGCTCTTGAGACCTGGGACTAAAGTATGGGTTTTAATTTTGGGAGTTTCGTATATGTAATGTACCGTTGACTTGTCGTTGTTTTGAAATAAATGTGGCCCCACTAGCCATCGTAAACCAACCAACATCGTAATGTGTCCAGCGGGATCGAACAACTTTTAGTGTTTTTTTCTTGTTCGACTTTCTGGTGGACTTTCATCGGGCGAATACCATCATCGGTCATCATCCTGACTGACCGGCCCCTCCCTTCGGAAAGTTGACTCCATGGCATGTACTCCACAATGAAAGCACGACAAACATTTAAATTACACATCCTTTATTGAAAAAGATGTATAAAAAAGGGGGCCTCTTTCAGGTGAAGTGACAGTAGAAGTTTTCAACTCCAGTTCTGCAGCAGTATGATGCACAAGCATTGGCAATCCTAATTTGCACAACAAAAAAGGAAAAAACAAAACGGAAACCATGCATAGCACTACAAAATAGTACATTTGCCGACTCGGTACAAAACATCCGCGAGACAGTGGCTCTGGGCATCAATGTGCGTCCAATGAGCCCCAGAGTCGGTCCCAGTCAAGCACCCTCACTCCTCAGATTTTCGCGGTGTCCACAGCGTGAACGTCGGCAATCGTGTCACTTTATCTCCAAACATATGGCAACCCCTCTGGATTCCATTCGTGTCTCAGATAAAACTTTATTGCTCACCTAAATTCATAAAATACTTCCCAAGAGGCCGAGAAGTAACTTTTTGTTTCGTCCAGACAGTCAAGAATAAAGGAGGCAACGCAGCGGATGAGACGGCACACAAAGCGCACAAGGCAGCTGTAACAACGCAAGCTCCGTATGGCCACAAAAGATGAAACGGCCAAATAAAAAAAAAAAAACGATTGACAAAGAGCTTTCAAACAAATGGCACCTCTAGAAGGGGAGCGGCTTCTTAAATAATGTGACGCACATATATTACAAAAAAACAACACATTCTATACACAATGGCCCGTGTAAAAAGTAGCACCCGACTGCCTCTCGTCAAAGGAACTCAACCGCCCCTCCGGAAGTCTGGCTGCAGTCAGACTTTGATATGCACCTCGCGACTCTTCTCGAGGGTCCCCTCCGAGCAAATCGAAAGCCGATTTGGGGGGACGACGTCCCGCCGACCCGTACTTCGACTCGCTTCCCGCGACGTGCACTCTTTACGCTGCAGATCACACCGCTAATACATCGTGCAAAAAGGCAGTCTGCAGACGCCGACTGAGGCGTGTTTCTTTCTCCTACGATGCTCCCGTCACATTGGTCGTCCAAAAACTGTCTTCAGACACATTCAAAGCACACATACGTACGAAGCAAGCGTGCTTCGAAGGGTCTGTCGTTGCAACTGCAACGAACGCCGCGTCTTTGCGCGGCGTACGGCGGCGAGACTGCGGCTTCGCGGGACGCCAGAGGGACCTCGGAACACGGACGACGGAAAAATGCGCCTCTCTTCTACGTGCAAGCACACGCACACACATACACACGCACAGTCAAAGCCGAGTCCTTTGGTTTGAGCGCACACTTTCACGGGGTACGGGGGATTGCGTGCACACGACAAGAAAGCACGCGGTGGTGGCTGCTGCTTGTTGGGGGGACCGGGCGTCTCGCCTCTTGGCCGGAACGAGCGCCCGGAGTGGACCGTTTGGTCGGACGACCGCCCGTCTGTCTTCTTGGGGTCGCGGAGGACGTCGCGGCACCGTTCCGCGGGACGACCCGTATACGAAGGGGTTCCGGAGGCTGCGGCGGCGGTGCGGATGGAGTGGGCTCCTAAGACTCGTCGTCGTCCGGGTTCTCGGAATCTATGGATTCGACGTGGGTGAACGGGAAATGTCCTGCGCGGCCCTTCAGCTCCCCTTCCCACTGGCCGTTGATGTTGGTCTTGGTGACCGTGATGATGTCTCCGACCTGCAACGGAACGAGGCTTAGGGCACGTGCAGATGGCATAGAAAAAAAGCAAACTGAAACGAGCCCGAAGCTAAGCGAGAGCGCAGGCGAACTGTTTAAGACAGACAAAAGCAAGGGCTTGTTCGCACACTTCCGTTTGCTTACGAAGGAGTCCGTGCAATTTCTTATTACGAGAGAACACACTGGGTAGCTGGCACCATCTATCAGGTCACCCTGGAACTGCATTTCACTACAGTGAAGGTTTTTGGAGTGTTTTTGGAAATCAAAGGTACTTCCTACTGGGCATTTATAACATTGTCAAAAGGTTTTACAGTCAAGATAGAAAGAGTGATGCACAAAAAATGTAGGAAATGTGTGGAAATGCCATGTGTTCCATGGGTTTTCGGTAGTTGGTGCCAGTCTGTTCTTTCGTCATAAGAGATCCCAAGAGGTTTTAAGGGGAAGCTGGCATGGAACCTAAACTTAATTTTTATGGCTATCTGTATGAAACTTTCAGGGTACATTCATAGAACATATACAAGAGTAACTGCTAAGTTTCATAAAGCTGTGCCTATGGGTTCTTAATTTACAAATAATTTTCAGTATGGTTTATTTGCTTCATTTTTTCCATGCATAGAGAAATATCAAAACAGTGGGATTGTGAAATTTATCATAAACATTCCTGGATAGGCACCCAAGGGCATGACAGAATCCTCTTTGTTAATTTCTGTTAAAAAGTTTTTTTGTGCAACATTGAATTTTATGTTGTTGGTCATATCCTCATCCACCCAACTTAATTTGAGCATTATCAATTTTGAACACAGTTTTCTAAAAAAAGAAGGGAGCTTGTCATGCCCTCACAAAGTTATTTAGGAACAGAATAAAAAAGCCTACATGCAAATTCATTATACAGTTCCCGAGATACGCTGGGATAGGTACCAATGCCAATGGAAAAATCCATTTTGATGAAATGGCGGTTGGAAGCTGCACGCACATTTTCAGCATTTAGCCTGTTTCATCGAGGCACGATTCTGTTTGCAATTCACAATCTCGTGCGGCAAAGAGCTTGTGGACACAGTACTCATGCGCATGAGTCAGCGTCCACGGTTTTTGTTCATTTGTTTTCTCCGGAGCGAGCAGCGTTGCAACCGAAAATCACAAAAATCGCCAAATGCGTGCACCACTCTCAGTTGCAAGCAGTCACAAGTGTTTAGAACCAGAACCCTGGAGCAAGGGGAGGAAGTTGTGTTATCCATTCTTTCCCTTTATCTGGGGTTACTATGTAAAACAGACATGGAGGCTCATCTCCAAAAGTTCTTACACACTGTAGAAGGGTATGTACAGGGGTTCCCGAAAAAGAGAACAGTGCATTTTGGCCTGGATATTAAACCACGCATCACAGAATGCTCAAACTACGTTAGAATGTGGCGCTAGCGAGTCGGAGCAGAATGCGCAAGTCCGAGAACGAGACGTTAACCAGGATCAGAAAAATATTTGAGAAAAACAGACTTTATCTACGAGTGAACGTCCACCTAAAACTAATTTCGTAAAAAAAAAAAAAAAAGAAGCTTTTTTGTGCCCGTAGCCAGTGAGGGGGGTTCCAGATGTCCTGACTCCACCTCTTGAATTCTGCATGTGTAAAGAATTTAGGGTGGGGAAACGGAAGGGGGGGGGTGCTCGGACGAGCTACAGTACGTCCCTGAATGGTGTGGGGCGGCTCTGGGCAGACAAGCTAAGCTCATCCAAAATGGTTCAGGGGTTAAAGCTGCTTTTATCAAACAAGTGCTTACTCATCTTATGTAATAACTAGGGTTCCGTATTTTCGGTAAATACCGATAAACACAGAAAACTACGCCCTCGATAGGGTTTGATCAATATCGGGGAAAATCGAAAGCTCCCGAATTGAAGTTGTCCTCGGATGAGAAAACAGTCAAGCTTTAAGGAAGGAAACCTTTAGCAGCACCGCTGTTTTGTGTTCACCCGGAACACAGCCTTCACTGAACTGCCAACGAGGTCACTTCTTTTAGTCGGAACCTTCTCTTATCGATACTGGAATGTTTTCCCAGTATCTAGGTCACATGCATGTTCTCTGGGAATTGCATGTTCTCTGGGAACCACATCCTACATAAACATGAGCCCAGATAAACGCCAACCTTTTTGTCCAACATCGAAAATGGATGCAAAAAACTGCAGAATACGTGGGAAAAAAAAAGGCCCCAAAAACATTACCCCGAATTCAAAGAAAATTACACCATCTTCCCGAAGGGAACCATGGGGTGATGCGGAGCATCGTGTTGGTTCCGAGAAAGAGTCAGTTGCGTGCTGACGTCGAGAGATGGCGCCACCGACTGCCCTAGCGGAACCCCCACCGCGAGCCTTCGTCGCGGCTCGCGGCAGAGAAACTTGGAACGCTCGCGCCGCCGTATTTATTTTTTTCACACTTGAAGGAGAGGAGACTAGAGGAGGAGAGTTGCGCGTGCGCGCCGGTGTAAGGTACAATCGAACGCACGCGCAGTGCAAGCAGCTGGTAGAGAGAGAGCGCGGAGAGAGGTAATGCGCAGCTGTTGGAGAGAAGGGAAGGAGGAGAGTTGCGTCGTAGTGTGGGTGCGGACTACGGCGCCGCGGGACATAGACCCGAGCAAGAGATACTGCATCTAAAAAATAAATCTGAAACACGAACTCCAATATGCGTGCTTCTACTACGAGGTCCAACCGAAAAGTAATGACCGATTTTTTTTTTATTAAGAATCGAGGCGACGACTACAGGCTCTGATCATTTTTTTTTTTGGAGTAGCATCCTTCGCCATTAAATATACTGGTTAGAATGTTAAAAAACAATGCAAAGAAATGCACAAGAATGGTTTGCGACACAACTTTCAGCATTCCAGCCACGACTTTGTACCGCTTTGTCGTATAAAAAACACTTCCTTCCATGCAGATTCCCTTTTTTTTCCCCAGTGTTGAAAGCGCTTTGGAGTCGCACGGCAACACGCGAAAAGTAGTACAGTGCAGTAATTACTTTAAGAAATTCAACCATACTCTACAAGCGCGTCTTCATACGCCTGCCACGACGAGCGCAAACGAGGCGCTTTCGCTCACTGTGACAGAATCTTAAAGACTATTGCAGTCCAACTGCAGGTTCCGGCATGTGGCCATATTTTACTTTCAGAAACGCCAGCATGACATGCCCGTCTACCTCGTTGCAAAAAAAAAAAAAAATGTTTTTGGTGTTTTTTAATGAGTTTTTGAATTGGGGCGCCGGTACCAACGTGTTAATGTCCGCCCGGTTTCAGACGTGAGTGCCTCACCTCCAACTTGAGGGCCGTCTTGTCGTAGGCATTGGGAACGCGCGCCTGCTTCACTCGTGCCCGTGCCGGCAGCTTCCTCTGTGCACGACAGAAAGGAAAGAGAGTAAAAAATACCTTCCATTCACCACCGACATCTCTCATTTATTTACTAATTTATTGCGGAGACCCCACAGTGTCCCGAAGGGCGCTACTATGGAGGAGAGGCAAACAAAAACACAGAGGTTCGGGCGAGTTGGTTGCTCATGATGTACAGGGGGAACAGCGCACCCGGAAAACAGTCACTCGAGTCAACATACACACAAAAGAAAGAGACACTTACGCAGCGCTGACTGACAACTCTCGGTATATTTACACTTTCTCCTCTTCTTCTACTTGTACTATAGGCTAAGGCCAGGGAGAATAACTGGTCTTTTTTCTTTTCTTTCGATATGAAGCTAAATATAAAGCGAACTAAATTGAAATTAATGTAAGGCTAGGTAGTCTAATTCTTTTTGTGACAAGGTTAAAGACGGAGTATTAACACATCTGCCGTTATGTTTTGCAATGCTCTCTGCCTCGATAATTTCTCTTGTGAGCTGGTTGTGGTGCTTGCTTGTGGTGCGTCAGCAGCACTGAGCAGCCACAGTCTCGACACTGAATGACTAAATGACCGGTGTTTCTGTTGGTGAATGTGTTCTTATGCTCACGAAGGCGATCGTTGGAGACACCTCCCGGTCTGACCTATGTAGAGTTTTCCACAAGAGAAGGGGAAGGAGTATACCACCTTCTTTGTACAAGGGACAAGGGTGTTCTTATGCTTCTTTTGAAGCCGACAGTTGTACAGTGAAACCCGTTTAGAACGAACACACGTACAGCGAATTATTGCCAATATCGAACTCGCGAAAAATTTAAATAAAAATGCATGTAAAAAGTACTTTTTATAACGAACAACACATTGGCTATATCGAACTTTTTCCAACGGAAGGCTTCCAGAAACGCGCAAGCAATCGTCTTCTAGCCTGTCCCTCCCCCCAAAAAAGTAGAAAAGAAAAAAATGTTCAAAAGCTCAAGCCGTGAACAAAATTGAGCGAAGAGAAGCGATTCAGAAGAAAAAGCTAAAAAAAAAAAACACTGCACGACGCACGCACGCACAGAAGAAAATTTATCCTAAAGCGGTTGTTCACGAAGAGAAGCGGTTCAAAAAGATAGATAAGCTAAAAAATAAAAACTGCAGCATGCAAAAAAAAAAACAAAAAAAAACTTTTCAGCGTTTTGTTACAAGGCGGAAGCAAAGAAATGAGAAAGAAAGAAGCTTTCGCCTTACAACGGCAACGCATCATAGAAGTTCAGTTGTAAATAATTTTTGCTATATCGAACTAGTTGCTATATCGAACTGATCATAGCATTTCCTGCTGTTTGTTATAAACGGGTTTGACTGTAATTGGTGGAGCGTTTACTTTCTTGCACAAGCTGCGAAGTTTGTTAGGAGCTGAGAAGATGACTTCCAAGTTTACTCGGTTAGCTATTTTCTTCAGTCCGTGAGAAAAATTATGAATATATGGCACAATGATGGGTTTCTTTGTTTTTGTTGAGTGAGTCTTGCCTGCTTTTGTTGATAAGCTTTTCGGCCACAGATGTCAATAACGAGATTGGATAACCTGCGTGCTTTAGTCTTGAGACTTGCCCGTCAAAGCTCGTTGGAATGGAATGCGAGCAGGATTTTATGAGTGAGTTTTTGAGAGGCATAACCGCACGATGCTTCTTTTAACAAGTTTTGAATGGGCCAAGTTGAATGGTAATAGCGTTTTTTTTTCCCCTGGGATCATACGACCAGCATAAATGGTGGAGTAACATGAAGAGTAGAAGATCCATGAATCTTAAAGAGCGCTCGTTAGGAAGAATTTGACGCCGCAGAACAACGGACAAAACAAGAAGCGAAGGCAGAGTGGAAGAATATTGTGAACAACAGTGCGAAACCAGAGATTGCGCGACAGAGCAAATACGTCCCCACTGCTAAGAGTTTTGGCAAGTGTGATAAAAAAAAACGAGTTAATATATTTTCGAGCCAAGAACCTCGAAGAATTCATTGCAATGCCAAATAAAGTCAGGGAAAAAAAAGGGCATTGAATTTTACAGGTTTAATATTCGTGCAGCGATCACACCTGCAACAAATGAAATGAGTCGGAAGTACACATTTTATTTGTACAATGACGCGGCATTCATAAAAAGTGCTACAAAGAAGTTTCAGGCCTCCGTGACCTATTCCTGCTTACTCCTAACAGATCATCGATGCAACTAAACCCCTCGTGCCATGTATCTCGGATCTTCAGACGCTAAAATTATTTTAACTGATAGTCTTTTCCACAGACCGCCATAGAACGGAAGAGTCTTCTCACCCGATGTACTGTCGAGACTGGTTATAGCGAAGTTGGTTATGACGAAATAGCGGCTACAGCGAAGCGATCACGATTTCCCATTTCCTTTTGCACTTCGTTAGAACCGAAGTCGGTTATAACGAAATAGCGGATACGGCAGTGATTCCTGAGTCCCGTTGACTTCGTTATAACCGGTCTCGACAGTAGTAGCAGTAATAGGTGACCCCGTATTGTTTCAAAATGCTGATTCCTCATCTGTGTAATAGATCATTTAACAGTCATGTTTACATTACTGTTTCTTGCATCGTTCGTGCTTTTCTAATCAGCACAAACTTTTAATGCTTCTCAAGGCTGACAACCACCTGTTTTTTATTTTTGTTCATACAGTAGGCTGTGATAATTCAAACTCGGATATTTCATGCTCCTGGTTATTTCAAAACAAATTTCAAAATTTTGTTCCTCCCGCTATGTTTTTAGTGTATTCACAAGCTGCTTAATTCGAACGGTGTTTTCGTGGAATTCATACTTTTTTTTTGTTCTCGTGGCCCTGTTGAGTGCGCTTCTTTCCGAGCACCGGTGCACTGCAGAAGGGCAACACTTGCAAAGTTTGCTGTGTTGCTTCTCTGCAGTGCACTAATGCTCAGCAATGCCAGCATGTCGCAGAAGCGACATTCAGGCAGCCAAAATGAAACCAAATGGGAAAAAGGTGACAACTTCATGCCTTCAATATTTGCATTTGATGCTTGTAAGCCTGAAAAAATTGTAAGCAGTGTACGTTGCTCCCACTAGATAATTAATGGAAAACCTGTTCAATGACCCTTTCTTTCCCCTATTCCTTAGGAAACAAATCCCGACCACTGGAAAACATCTTTGGGGAAAAAACTCGACCGTCAAAGGATGAAGGGTACAAATGATTGATCGAACAAGTTTTTTAGTTGACAAAAACAATGCAGCCTTCGAGGTATTTCCTACCCCTTTCTTGAGGTCCACGTTAGTAAAGAACCGGCAGATTTCTGAAAGCCGTAGAAAAGTAAGACAGCCATTGCTGAGAGGAGCAGACGAATATGGCGTTTGGCGCCCAAATGCCAGACCTCGAGCACCACTTCTGCGTGAGGAGCAGACGATGCTCTTACGCACTTTGACTGGAAGGAGACGGTGGGCATCGGGGACGAGATCCAGCCACTGCAGCCCGAGTGGCTAACTTTAGACCTACATCCACTGGGACAGCGACAATGCAGCGCTGTTTGGCTGGGGCTCGCTTTCTCCCGTCGCCTGAGGAGGGGCTTCTTTGCAGCCACTAGGGCCAGCATGCGTCGTGCACACGTCCGGCACATGCCCGGCACAAAGGCCGAACTGGGTCAAGCTTGCATCCTCCTCCGACTGCTTTCAACAGAGATCTGGCTTGTCACATCCCGCCGATGTCACTCCGCTTATTGTCCACACCTTTTACATTACATCATGCTCCACGCTCCAACCATGAAGGCTACGCAAAGGACCGAGTCCACCGAACCTCATGTTGGGTAAACACCGAGCTCCGGGGAAACAACGCTGGACAGAACGCCCCTATAGCTCGATGTCCTCGCCAATGGACAAAAGCGACTAGCCCTTGCATCGCCCCACTATGCTTCCAATGAGGCTCGGTGCTTCGACGCTGGTGCACCCTCCGCGCAAAAACGGACGAACTTGCACACCGTACTGTGGCAACATCTCGCCACTGCCGACTTGGCCCGCAAGTCGAGGACCTGTCGCCCGCCCCAGACGGACGCTGCCGCAACGTCCTCACCTGGACGTTGGAGGGGTGTTGTACTTGATGGGGTCCCCGCCGGGGTCGACCTGGGGTTCTGGGCGGGGCGCTGCCGCCAGCTGCGGGGTCGAGGAGGGCCGGTTCCAGCCCTGGCCGTCGTTGAGCGCCTGGCAATCCTCCAACTGCAAGCGCGGGCAGATGAGGCTCCAGTTCACAAAGCCGACACGCTCGAGCACCCAGTGAAAAGATCATTTATTTATTTAACGTTGAGCTCCCATAAAAACCTTTTTCAAGCGTGAAATGCCTTTTGACGTTACCCCCAACCCCAAAATTTTGTCCGTTTGTTTGCGCATTTCTCTCTAAATTTAGCGGGGAAACTGAATTGGTTACAGGTCACGTGATGTCAATTGATGTCCTATGACCGGACATCACCATGGCCTATACGCCAATTAAGTTTCCCCAGTAAAGTCGGCGGAGAAATTGATGTCACATGACCTGCACACCAGTTCACTTTCCCCGCAGAAAATTAGATGTCAGCACCTTTACACCAATTTTGACCTCCTCCCCCCCCTATATTTAGCGTGAAAATTTATGTCACGTGATCCAATGTTAGGTGTCCTAAACAGCAATTCAGTTTCCCCGCTAAACTCTAGGGAGGGGGGGAGTCGATGTCACACGACCTAAAAACCTTTGAGTTCCCTGCCAAATTTAGCAGGGAAATCAACGTCACGTAACCTGACTAGACGTGACATATACATCAATTCAATTTCCCCACTAAACCTGGCAGGAAAATTGATGTCACGTGCCCTTTGAACCCTGTTTCCCCACTCAATGTAGAGGGGAAATCGGCTCTTTTTCACTCTCCAGAAACGAAGGTCAAATGTCTCCTAAACAATTTTGCAATTTGAAACTATCGCACTTTAAATACAAGACTTTAAATATAAAGGTTGCTGCCATGTTTTTAAATACCTGGATAGGATACACGCCAAAAAATTAAGTTTCCCCCATAAAAGGTTTTTAGCACAATACTGACGTGGCAGGATAAACTTGGACTCTGGAACGGACCTGGTATTTTGGCAAACCGACCCAAAATAGAAACGCAGTTCTGAATCGAACGTAAAGACACTAAACTCCCCGAAAAATATTTTTTGAAGTACCTGGATTAGCATATCCATGTCCCAAAACAAATTTTCCACGAAAACATTTTTTCGCCGCATCATCTGCGTAGCGAGACTCATTCTGAGTGAGGAGCGATTCCGTAATGTGCTTCTATTTCGGTACGTCGTCCCGAAACGCCTTTTCGCAATGAAGTAAATATTGCGATGAAACGTGTCTTTGCAAAATATTTTTCGCTGTGGCTAGCATTCTGTCCGGACGGAGCACTGAAACGCTGTATACCTAACCCTCCTCTCACCCGCCCTCCTCTCTCTCCCCCGTGAACCTAGGGAAGGCGGAGATTTGGACATAACTTGGGTTACGTCGGACGTAACGCTAGACACTTCATAATTTGTTTACATTAATGGGCCACTAAACCACTTTCTGCAAGTCTATTTATGGTCATACCTCAACCTATGGGCTCTAAGCAGCCTAAGAAAAAACATCACAATCATATGTGGCTCATTTCTCTTCATTCTCTATTAAAATTGGTATCAAAAATGGATTACCTTGCAACTGTCACCGACACTGCAAGATGCCGTTGGACGAAGAAGATGCTCCGGAGAAGCCCTTCTCGTTCGATGGTGCCCTCTGGTGTCAGTAATAGTTCCAAGGTGATCAGTCTTTGATACCGATTTTAATAGAAAAATCAGCCACATATGAATGTAAGGTGTGTTTTTGTAGGATGCTTAGAGCCCATAAATTGAATATGACCATAAATAGACTAGCTGCGGAAAGTGGTTTAGTGCCCCTCTAAAAATCTACCCAAACAATAGTAATTAAAAAAATATGTTTAGGGAGCTTAGTTTGTTTAAACTTTTTAGAGATTAATCTGGCTATGAAGTGTTTCCTTGGACAGAAGGTGGGACCTCACCCTTTCCACATAGGGCACGGGGATCGAGCCCGTCTGGCCGAGGCTGTTGCGTGCCGTCCACCACTGCTCCTCGTCTTTGGAGATCACCGTCAGCACTTCTCCTTTCCGGAACGGCAGGTCGTCCGGGTCGCCCTGAGATGGAGAACCCCTCATTAAGCACCCATCTGTGCACGTGAAAATGCTCCAGTCGAAGGATTGCCCTGTGTAGACTCTGGTCCCTATCCAGAAAACTACAGTCACTGACAGGGGGTGCTCGAGTGTTTCATGTAGAAGCTTGTCTTTGATGGCATATTGTTTGCTGGGCTTCAGACAATAAAAATGACCCAGTTCTAGATTGCAAGACATTCTAGTAAGCAACAGAAATACATGACCGCTATTTACTCTTGTGGGAGGGGGGCCTTGGGCCCGCACCACCTCTATACCAATGAAAGTAGTTAATTGCGTGGAGATTCTGAATGTCACTATTACTGCTCTTTTCAGGTGTGTCGTGCATTATATTTTGACAGAAATGTCATATCTCTGGGTGCAGAAGACGTAACACAGCAATTATTGCTTGGAAACGCCGTCCGACGGCACCCCTGGTGTCTGCTCAAAGGCACAGAAAGAGGGTGTCACTATCTTTGCTTGGATTTTTAATAGGGAAATTGGCCGCACATAAATGCAATATCGGTGTTTCTAAATGTTTATGTTTATACAGCCTTGAAGTTGGTCTGCTCCAACCAGCGACTTGTCTCTCAGCTGTAGATGAGCAATTTAGCCAGTGCAGTTCAAGTGCTAGCCTGGGTTCCTTAACGTGCGCCACGCAGTAGTGATACACGACCGCATGCCGGTACAATGCTCATCCAGATCGAAACTGGCAGGGGTGGGGATTGAACTTGAAGTTTCTAAGATGCTTAGAGCCCGTAGACTGAGTTATGAAAATAAATAGACGATATCAGAATCCACTTGAGTGCCCCTTTAAGAAACACATGAGAATGTCGAAGGAAATATCATGAAGCAATGCCCTGCATTATTTTACACTGTCAATGACTAAAGGGATGGAACTGAAAGCCTCCTTGAATGTTAGGGAAATAAAGGTGGAAGATTGAAATTGGGCACTGCGCTGTAAACTAAAACCATGAAAAAAAAAAAAAAGAGCTAAGGACTTCTGTTGCTGTTAATAAAACATGTCATGGCTCTCCAGATTATGGTAACCAAGATGTCTGTTTTAATATGAAATGAATGACCACGGGAAACTTGGCTATTTTACTTGCACAACGATCGGACAACGAAAACCGGGAAGAGAAACTACTTTCTCGAGAAAAGTGTGTCTTAAACCATTAAGTTACTTTTACGGGAGCAATTACATAATTATTGTCTCAAAAATAATGCCTAAACAGGGAGACCAAGCTGTTTTTTTCTCATCGTTGCAACATGGAAAGAGTCGACTCAATTGGTTCTTGTGGCAAGTTCGCTGCTATGCGGAGCTGCAAGTTCGTCTGCTTCTTTTGCAGGGGTTGTGGTGATGTCCGAACGCCGAGCTCTGATTGGCTCTGATTGGAAGGATAGTGGGTAGACCTCAAGGCAGCTTGTTTCGAGGTCCACCCACTATCCCTCAATCAGAGTCAATTGGAGATCGAGCGTCATTCTGATGTCGCCGCAACTCCTGCAAAAGATGCAGACGACTTGCTCTCCGCATGTGAAGTGGGCTGCTTGACTTGTACATTCCCTCCTTCAAACAAGGCACACTTCAAGGCTAGGAGGTTGTAGGTCACAACCACACCCTCGGATCCAACGCACTCGAAAATGCTGCTGTGTTTCTTGGGTCGGTGACGTCATCCACCCAAGGCGTGGCATCCCTTTGCACGCACTCGCAGACTTGGCTCTCTCGGCGTCTCGCACTTCAACTTCCACATTTACCTTCCAGGTTTCGAGCATGCGGTTTTGAGACGATAACGTCTATGGCACTGCTTGCTCTGTTGGAGTTTTTGACACTGATCGCAGCAGCGATGAGAGTGATTGTTATCAAAGGTGTTGGAAACTAGTCATTTTGACATCGACCAGCCCTCGACCAGCTCCAGCAACGACGACTACAGTTGGTGAAAGGTTAAGAATTCAGGGAAGCTCCTTTCCCCTCTTTTCACTTTAGATGAGCGAACGCTGGAGAGGAAGTTGCCTCCTCTCCGGCATTCACTCTCCTAAAGTAGAAAAGTAGAAAGGGCTCAATATGTGTGTTAACTGCTTCTGCCCAAACAGCTGCATAGGAACGACTCAACTTACGGCATCAGAGGTGATCATTCCAGGGATTGCACCGTTCATTCTTACAATGTTGGAGAGACCAAAAGGAACATGGCACTAATGTTTGTGCCAGAGCGGTTAGTAACATAGTAACCAACGAGGATTTGAGTAATAAGTATTGAGAGTATTTACTCGATGACACTATCGAGTGCAGTCCTGAAGTTGTGTTCTCAATGTGCACACAGCCTGAAGAGCCCGTTTTAGCCTGCCTTGCCCAGCGGTGCATGGTGGTCTTACCACTCAGTTTTAGTTTTGTTGTGTTTGTGCACATACTACCGATAGTTACCAAGTTTGTCTGAACGTCCGAGATGCTCAACTAACTCAGCGTGTGCGTAGACAGCTTTCCGAAGACGCATTATCTCAGGAAGTTGAAAGCGTAACAGGCTGAACAGCACTAATACAGAATGCCTTCAAACTGAGCCTGAAGCTCCATGGTCTGCCAAAGGCAGAGTCAATAGAATTAAGAATGACCCCATGCATGACAGTTTCAACTGTATGCTAGCAGTACCTATAGTTGTTCCAGTTTGCGATTTCAAAGTCAAAACAAATGCCAGGTATCAATGCAGCAAATCTGTCTTGCTATATAATATCTTGCATAACATCATCTATAACAAGATGTTATACATATATGTATAACATCTTGTATATAATATCATCACATAATCACCATCACTTGACACGGCACCGCAGACCTACGTGGTGCGGGCTGCTGCTTCTCTGCGGTGCCGCCGCTCTCCAGAGCAAGTAAAGATTCTTATTATCATTACTATGTCCTTCCATCACATATCTTGCAGATGAACCTGGTTTTGAAAACTCGATTCAAGTGTTGCTGTTGTGCACACTGGGATTTTTGTTTTCTGACACAAAAATGGTACAGCAGCAGTTTCTCTCTCTACAATATAATCCAGTTGTAGCAGAACGAGAATTTCTGATTGATTTAGTCCGTCACTGAAACTTCTATCTCGGACAGATTGCTGTTTTGAATACTGCCATAGAAAAGAGGAAAACAACTCACGCTGCCTTCAAAGTCATACTTGGCTTTCACCTTTTCAACTTTCTTAGCAGCCTGAAAACAGAAAACAAATGCATTATCAGCAATGTTCACCGTGACTCAGCAAGCCGCACCCAACCAACACTGTTGTACCCCGCACAATTAATGTGTCCTTTTATGCACAATGCTTAAATATCTTTTTATGCACAAAGCTAAAAATTAACCCAAGTAGAATGATAGTTAAAAACAAATCCAAAGGTTTTATTGATTTGGTGCCTCATTCACTGCTAATAACACATGTACTGGTTCAGGATACTACTATTGGATCAATGTTCAAATGATGAACAGGATTTAAATGTTTCTGCTACTAGTAAAAACCACTCTTTGTTCAGATGTTTGCCTCCAAGTTGTACCGTTAAAAAAGATATGTCATTCATTAAAATGAAAGCGACAAAACATAGCTGCACCTTCTGCAAGGCCAAAGATCTTAGGATTCCTCCTCCCCTAAATCGCAAAAGTAGTCCTGGGTTTGATTTTGGTCAAGATGAGGCGTTCTCGGCTGCTGATTGGACGAAGCGGCACAGCTTGCACGTAATCGACCAATGAGACATTTTTGACCCGTTAGTGAGCTCAAAATCGGGCAATATTTTGGTGAGAATGTCTCACCAACAACAAATAGTGAGACGGGTCTTGCGGTATCTCATGTGCTTGTCCTTAGCGCTCCTTCATCCCCCAATCCATGTCAGCTTGTGTACGGCAACAGAACAACTTGAGATTTGCAAACAAAGCACGAGGTGTCAATGGCTTCCAAAGTGAGACAGCAGACAATCACAATTTTGGCCCGCGTCCGATCTTATAGCATCTTCGATCAACTTCGCACCGGAGATACGCCCTGAAACCAGCACAGTGCACAAGCGCTCGCTTGGTGGCGTGCAGCGCTAAGTGCGGTGCAACATCGGGGACAAACTGCGCCGCGCCGGTGCACACGCGGCAAGCTGCACCTTGCATGACTTAAGCGTTTTGTTCGTTTTTCTTGCGTGAGTCAGCGCCACGGTGCCCGTCTGCTGTCAATTTCTCCTATTTTTTTCACTGTGGATTGGCGGTCCCACACAAATAAACATCGTGGGCGTGATTGTACGATGGGGTCACGAAGCGGGTGACAATTCCACATGTATATGTTGGCCATCATTGTTGGTTCAAGAAGAGAAACACCGGTAATATGCCGTACCTCGCTGTCGTCGAAACACCTCACGACGCTTTCCACGAAGTTCGTACCTTTCAAGCGCTCCTTGCCGCAGCAATTGCCGGCAATGCAGCGATGGTAAGAAGCTCGATCGTCTACGCCGTCAGAAGAGCTGAGAAATTCATCTACGTGCAGCAGCGAGGCGTGTTCGTATTTGCGAGATCGCCATCCTCGATAGTCTGCGCGTCGTGCGCGTCTGCTACACCCGCCATCTTCTCGATTCCCGCTCCTGGCCGCAATGCCTGATGGGGACTGCACCCGTGGCGCACCGTCCGATTTTCTTGAGTGCGCGTTGGGGCAGCGAAAAGCCGCACCGGGAGGGGTGCGCTTCGTTGATCAAGGACGTCTGGTGCGGATCGGTGCACTTGATCGGAGATGAAGGGGACACCCTGTGCACGGTGCGCGCCGCGCGGATGATCAAGATGCTATTGCTTCGATGCGGTGCACGGTTCGCAGCAGACGATCAACTTTTTTCCTGGTTTGTTAGCAGACAACGCTCGGCGTTTCTCGTTGTTTATCTCCGTCCGCGAATGGCGCTTCACAGCAGACGAACCCCGGCCTTCGCCCGCATTAATAGACAAACCGCCTACGAACGCCATCTCAGCTCGCTCTGCGAGAAGCAAATCAGATCTCGTTCTTGACCTTGCGGTGACCAAAATCAGACTCCAGGGAAGGATAGAGAATCCAAAGGGAGGAAAAAGACGGCTTCACCAACGTCGCCTGGACACCAAGGTTGTCATAATAAACTTTCTACGTCGCCCACAGGAGGCCAGCGCGGGGCACAGATAGGGCATGAGTGCTGCGTCAATGTTAGGTCGGGACCTGTGCCCTCACGGACTGAACACAGGTCCCAACCGAACCCTGACGCAGTACTCGAGTCCAAAGTTGCCCCCCGGCAGGTGCCGGTAGATGTAGGAAATCCGGCACATTGCGGCCTCGGTATCCGACAGCCGTTGGCTTCGCACATACTTTCCCAGGGAGCGGAAGAGGGTACGAGTCGAAGAGAGGG
The DNA here is from genome assembly GCA_037355805.1 of Ixodes ricinus. Taxonomy (NCBI): domain Eukaryota; kingdom Metazoa; phylum Arthropoda; class Arachnida; order Ixodida; family Ixodidae; genus Ixodes; species Ixodes ricinus. The sequence goes on along the minus strand of JAZHYW010013571.1, from coordinate 55,771 downwards.
CGAAGCATGCAGGCCCAAGACGAGCGTGAAGGAGCGGGGAGGGAAGGTACCGGCTTGACGAGGGCGTCGTGTCGAGGTAGTGGAGCTTGTAGAAGTTGAGCAGGGACGGGATGTCCGGGAACATCTGGTCCCCGATGCGGAAGCGCGTCTGCTCGTCCTGGCTCACCCGGTTGATGATGTAGTGGCTCACCTTGTTCTCCTCCCTGCACATGTAAAGGCCACAAGAGAGCAGTGAGCTAATCCCGGGCTCACGAGTGACCCAGAAAACAAACTCTGGCAGAAGAGACAGATGGCGAGACAACAGACTGTGCAGAAGCTGAAGAAACAAAGTGCTCAACTTATCTCGAACCTACGGATAAGGTTGGCATATACAAAATGTGTTTCCAGGACCTTTATCAACAATTGTAATGGACATTGCATTTTTCTTTTTTTTAGTTATAGCATGTTATTTTATTCCAAACTCTGCACATTTGTACGTGATGACAGGCACGCTTTGGATTTCTCGTTTCTTCTCATAAACTGTTAAAACGCAAACTCGGAAAACGTCGAACTCCGCTGTGCTTGTTCGTACGATTAGTAGATGCAACCACGGCAGAGACGAAGCAGCTAGCTTTGCGTCTACCCACTAATTAGCGCAGCGGTATGATGTTGATCTTGCAATCGTGGTGTTATGAGATCGATTCCTGTTGGGGCAGGTTTTAAAATTTAGCTCTTTTGTCTCAAATGTGCCACTCCTTTTATAAGTCATCCTCTGAAGCATGTGTCATACATTTCGTAACGGTTTCCGTGGTGACCTGTCCCACTTTCCTCGAGGATCCCGTCCCATGAACTTGTTCTGTGCTAAAAACGGAGCTGCATTTCTGCTGTGCTTCGCTGCGGGCTACTTCAAAATGCAATGGCATTGCATATCTTCCACGAAGGCTATATTATTGCGTCTCTTTGACACATTGAGTACAATCATACTCGGCACATTATTGTTTCTGTTCAGATGTCTCCTCTTCAGTCTGCCCTAGTGTCTCGCACTCATTATGGCAGGCGGCACATAATGTGTCTGTTTCCTGAAATTTAGCCCTATACCTCCTCGTCCTCGAAACTCCCGTTCTCGCCTCGAACAGTAAAGAACTTCCCAGTGAATCGTCAAACACATTTTCCTTTCTTATGTCCCGTTTTTGTATTGTTTTTGAACTTACCAGAGACTCAGTGTTTGCGTCGTCCTTTCAAAAACCGGTCTCGGGCAAATTCGCTATGTTTAACCTGCTAGCGTGCATCTTCATGTTTTGTACCTAAATGTGAGGAGTAACCCTTTATTCCGATGCAACATGAATCAGAACCAACCTTTAGCTTTACATAGACTCATCTTTTATGATCACTGTAACTAAATTTATGGTGAAAGTCCCGACTTTTTACAACAAATAAATGATAAAAGATGCACTTTAAGCAATACCATACCAGTCAATTACAGAGATTTATTTTTCACGTCAGTTTATTTGTAGCACGATTACACATTAGGAAGCGATTCCCGGGAGCCTTGCCAAAACCCAGAGTCTCCGAAGAGGACTGAGCAAGAGAGACGCTTCTCAAGGTGGCCACTGACCTGACGCAAAGCACAAGATCGCCGGAAATGGTGGCACTGTTGCGAACCAGGAAGATTCCCGCTTCATGCTCAGCCATGAGCATATCCGTCGCCTCTTGCCGTGACATTGGTCCGAAGAACCAGCTGCAAAAGCACAAACAGCCTCGTTTATTAGATAGGCCATTGCGAGCCACATCAATCACAATGTCAACTGCAAGATAGAGAGTCATGAAAGGTTACGGACTGCACTGTCCGTACCTCCCACAGTCGCCGACGGAATGGGAATGGCACGGAGGACTTTTAGTCGTCCCGCCTCCAGTGCAAGCTTCCTACTTCCGAAAAAAAACTTTGGCGCCCGCGAACTTCGAGTGTGCACGGGCAGCCGAAGCATGGTAGAAGGCAACGAGCACTTGCTGCAGGCCGAGCATCGCAAAGGGACTCCCTGCTGCTCAGGTAGACTAAAATATGTAAGGCCGCAAAACTATGCGCTCTCTTCCTATACAAACACTCAACGACATTCCACGGTGATGCCGAGTTTTAGCGAGAACATAACACTCGCAGTTTATTCCACCGTTGGACTTGGGCCATTGAAAAGCAATGCTTGCCTGCACTTTTTGTTTAGTTAACATTATGCTGCGTTTGCATATGCGAGAAAGAGCAGCACGAGTTTGCTCCAGAGGCTCCGGCACCCACTGCTTGTCTCATCCCTGAGTGTGGGCCCTAGTTGCATCACCAAGGCTCGAGCTGTTCGATGGGGCTCGAGTTCGGATGATGACAATGGAACTAAAGATGGCAAGTTCTTGTGTGTTGGTTCACACCACTATGTTATTGTTAATAAACCTCTAAGAACTTAACATAAAAGAAGCATTCTTGATTCTTACAGGTTGGTCACTCGTGTGCTGTCCTTTCTACCTTTATGATATCACTCAAATTGCACAAAAGGAACAATTATTTCAATGTTATTGTCAACTTATTTAAGTGCAGTGGAGGCACATTCTGTCTGCACTTCCATGGTACTGAGGACACTGTCCTAAGCATTTTCAAGGAATCAAAAGTTACTCTGTTGTATGCATGGCGACCCAGCTAAACTTGCCTTCGGATATCTTGTACAGCTTGCAGCCAATCAAACATTGGGTAATTAATCGGGAGACTGGGAAACAATATGTCAGATTATTGCATACAATTGCTTTCAGGAAGCCATGCTGCTGACCACTTCACCTTTTCATAACAGATACATACCTGTGTCTCGTATTTGAAGAATTGACAAATGGCAAAGGTATAGCCCAATTCAGTGATTCTAGCATTATGTAAAGTGGCTGAAGCACTGAACACCGCTAAATGTTATCCCCCAAAATAATATTCCGTAACGTATCTTAACGCACTCATTAAAAAAAAAAAAAAAATCTTTTTGCCAGATGGTGATTGACGGCCAAACGCAATTCAAGGCCAAGACACGAGCGCATGACAACAAATTTAGAGGACCGAATCGCGAAGCACGATATTCGTGCTCTCATGAATGTCACGAATGCTAGACCGGCTGAAAAATTGCACGAATAAGGGATTGCTAGCTGCCGGAAAGCTTTATTTGGAGTTGGTAGGCCTAACGGTGGCGACTGCTGAAATCCGATCCCCAACGATCCGACAACCACGGCATTTCACACGCGGCCTTCAACTCCACTCTTCACCAACTCGTTCGAGGACGCAGCTTCAGCAAATGTCATAGTGAACTGCTTCTCAGTTACGCCGAATCACTTTCGTCAACAACGCTAGAGCTCCAACGCAGCCGGCAATCGTGCAAAAACCATTGCACCTCGAAAAGCACACCAATACTGACCTGTTTTTATCGTACGGGTCGAAATTTCCTGCCATATTTTCTCGGTCGTGGACGACACCGGTCGAAAGGTTCACTCACGCACACAGCACACCAAGTGAAAAGTTTTCGCTCCCGAGATGAATCAAATACATAAAAAAAAGAGTGCGATTCCGTGTAATCGATTTCAACGAATCACAGCTCCGCCGGACGACTCATACAACTCATCTAGGGAGTGTCATTTTTGAGCTGTCGGTTGCGTGGAACAGGCGCAGCGCACACTTGGTCGTACACAGCAACGCGTGGTGTCTTACACTCGCCGAAAAACCGCTCCTACAAACGGGCACATTCAAAAGAAGCTAAGCGCAGAGACGATCAGGACCGGAGGGCGTTAGGCCTAACTGCAATCAGTGAGGCTCCGCCGCCGAAGTAAGGCACGATCGTGCGAGTACGTTTCGATTCCGTTGACGGACCACTCGGAGGACACGGCTGAATCGTTGTCACACGAGCACGGTCATAACTGGGCATAATCACGCACGGAATTGGTGCATGTCCGGGGACGCGACAAACACGAACGAGGAGATAGAGCGTAGACGCAACTTCTCGCGTCGGAGGAAGAGGAACTGATCAATATATAGCCGCCAGGGCGGCGCCGCGTCTGTTTCAGACGCTCAGCCAGCGGATGGAGTGTCTCGGCCCTGGTCTGGACCATGTCTGGACCGCCTGAATTTGGGCGACGAGCCACCAACATCGAATTGCCTGCTGTCCCTCGTTCACAATCGTTTCATGCGGTTTTAAAACAGCAAGGTAACACTGTGTGTTTCTTTTTGTAGGGTGTATGGTCGTGGTTTTATGCAGGGGTTTCCCCAGGATTCTAATCAAGGGGGGGGTGTCCCAATGGCTCGGGGGGGGGGGGGGGAGGCGATGCGAGGCGAGGCTAGATAAAATATAAAACTGTTTCTTTTTTAGTCCACTAGCTAAATTACAGACGTCTATTAACCAAATGCTCATACCCGTAATGTGTGTTTCCCTTTCTCTATATATACACCTGAGAGGTGGTGTTTTCTACTTAATCTGAAAAAAAGAATTTTATTTTTTCCTTTTTTTTTAGATTCAAGGAGGGTGTCCAGGAAAACTAGGGGGGGGGTCTAGGGAAATCCCTGGTTTGATGAACGGCAAAAATGAGCACCATCTGCGGTTTATTTCGTAATAAGCAAACAAAGACAGGTAAATTTCCCGTTTGTCTATGCATACTTTCTGAACTGCTTTGTAAGTACTGTTTGGCGGTGTATGAGATACGGAAGGGTAACCTCGGAACATTAAAAGAATCGAGCTTTATTTTTTGTCTATGTCTGGAGCTGCAAGCGACTGGGAAGTCTGGACGTGGTCTGGACCTTTAATTCTAGAGTATCACCGCAACTAAGAAAGCGTAAAAATGCAAGTAAGTTAGTGCATGACTTGCAAAATTTGCATAAGACTGAAGAAATAAAGAAAACGGGCATGCAGCACAAAATAATGACGACATCCGCCCGAGAAATAGGGCACAGAAACAGAGAGAAAATAATAAACAAACTGGCAAAAAAAAAGAAAGAAAAGAAAGAAAAAAAAAGGTGGAGAACAGACAACATAGACTCAAAGTCCGGCGACATAAAAATTGAAATAAAAGACGGACAGCACAAAAGTTGCGAGACTAATGTTGTGATTCTACTTTTACTTCTCCACTGGCATATGGTTTTTCTGGTCATCTCGTGATTGAACTGGGTTATGGGATGGCTTATTTGCAGTTTTGGGTAAAGTGCATATAAAAAGTACTTTAAATAAAGTACAAATTAAATGAGAGGTGATGTACTTCAAGTAAAGTGTAAGCACTGGGTGCAATGTACTTGAAGTAAAGTACTATGAATGCAACGCACTTTCAAAGTGAAGTGCAAGTACTTTTTGACACAATCTTTCATTCACCTATGCAGTGATTTTTTTTTAACTGGTATGCATAGCCCCATGGGTATGACTTATTTTCGGAAACGGCGGCGAATATTCAATAAAGTTCAGTGCCCACAGAGTAATTATTTTCAGAAATGTCGGCAAATTCAGAAGTCCTTCCGACTTCTGGATTTGGCGCTGCTTGCACTGGCATGACGTCAGCCCCGTAGCTTCCTCAAGCAATACTTTCGTAAAAAAAAAGTGTCATCTCCTTAATATATATACAAAAAAAGTGAGTGTGCAGGCTATACTTTGTTTCACCTTATCTGCGAGCGAAGCCAAAGCTAGAAGCGCGAGACCAGCGCTTTTGCGTTTCTCCCCAGCTCGCGCAGAGCCTGAACGCACGGAGCTTTCGTGCTCGCGCTTCCAGCTTTGCCTTCGCTCGCACATAAGGTGAAACGAAGTATAGCTGGTGATAATTAATCATAATGCGACACCTGAAATTTCGGTGAGAAAAAATTCGGGGACTTTTAAGTCGAAGGAAACGACAACAGAAAACGTGTCAAAACATTGTGACGTTTTCCTCTGTTGTCTTTTTGTTCGACAGGTAAGTTCTTTTTTCTTTTTAATTTTTGTGCACTACAGTATTAGGTGTTACATTATGATTAATTTTGCTCTCGTAATATTTTTAACCTCCTCGCTTCGCTGACCAAGTGAGAAGTAGCGAGAGTTCAAGTAGCTACGGAAAAGCCGCCCCATCGCGCTGTATCGTTCTGTTATAAGCAGCGGTGCCAGGTTGTATTGAAGCGAGTGAGGTGTATGTGCATTCGTCTGTATTTGCCAAAGCGAGTCTCGCCCGGATCAACAGTCCGGGACGGTAAAGGCCTGCTTCCTCGGCCCACTAGGCCTAAAACCAGCCACTCCTTCAGTACCGTCAGTACCACGAAAACGATGCTACTTGGACTACTGATACTCTCCGGCGACATCCACTGCAACCTTGGGCCCTTCCGCGTGCAGTGCTACAACGCAAGAAGTCTCCTGAACAAGGTACCTGAACTCAAATCCGACCTGGCCTGTAATTCACCCGATGCATTGTGCGTGTGCGAAACGTGGCTCGGTGACTCTGTTCCGGACCATGAAATATTCGGCCCCGAGTTCGCCGTGTTCAGAAGAGACCGAAGTGGACGCGGAGGCGGCGTCCTGATCGCCGTAAAACGTAAATTCTCCCCTGTGCGCCGTGCGGACTTAGAGGCTCCCAACTCCGAGCTGGTTTGGGCCGAACTCAACTGCCGAGGCGGAAAACTGCTTCTCGGTTCACTGTACAGGGCCCCCAATACAGGTCATGGTGTCTTCGCTGAGCTGTGCGCAGTTTTCGATCAGATCAGCTCCCGTGAAGAAGGCCAGATGAACATTCTGTTAACTGGGAACTTCAACCTTCACATCAACTGGAATTCTGCTGATCCGATGCCAACAAACGAGACAGAGGCCAAGTTCCTGGACTGGATGCAGGGGCGGATTTAGAGGGGGTCCGGATGTCCTGACCCCCCTCTTGATTTCTGCATGTGTAAAATTTAGGGCGTAAAACGGAGGAGAGGGGAGGGGGTTCCTAAACATATGGTACGCTGATTAACACCAGACCTCCCCTCAGGAAATTCCTGCATCCGCCCCTGACTGGATGCAGTATGCGGACCTCACACAGATCATCCGCTTCCCAACGCACGTCCGTGGCAATGTTTTGGGTCATACCCTAGACCTATTTCTCTGCCGGAACCCTGCCCAATTACTATCTGTGTCTGACACTCCCCCGCTATCTAACTCTGACCACATTGGAATCTCCTCCTCCTGGAACTTCAGCTGCACAAGAAAACGAATAATCTCAAAGCAGGCAATCTTGTTTAACAAGGACGGACGTGACTCACTGGAACGCTCTGTTGCCCTGGCTCCTTGGTTTCTCTGCATGGACTTTCTGACGGACTATAACCCATGGGACCTATTCTATGATATGTTCTGGGCTGCATGCAGAGACTCTACGCATACTATGATCTCTTCCAAACACAAGAAAAGCAAACCATGGATAACTGGACTCATCAAGCAGCTATCAAGCAAGACTAGGCGCTTCTTCAAAAGGGCCTCAAAAACACAGGATGCAACTCATTGGGCGGCATACAAGGATCTCTTGAGACAGCTGAAAAGGGAGATAAGAGTATCCTATCGGAATTACCTCTGCGACATGGCAAGCCAGGCAAGAACGTGCCCCAGACGTTTCTGGCAGTTCTGCGGATCATTACGACGTAACAGTGCTGCTACCCAGTTTCAAATAGGAGGTACATACACTGACAATGCTCAGGTCATCGCCAACTCCTTTGGCCAACACTTCAGCGACGCGGTGCCCGCGTTTAACAACTCCTGCCCTTCTCCCCAAGTTGAAAGTCCCCCTGCTGAGAAGCACAACCGCACAGAGTCAATTCCTGTGTTCGTCCCTCCACCCGTTACCACCGAGGACGTTGCGGCTGCCATCTCCCAGCTGAAACCTGGCGCCTCCCTGGCCCAGATGGCATTCCCCCTTCCTGCTGAAGGCCTGTGCTGCGGCACTCTCGTCCCCATTGGCAGACCTGTACAACTACTCCTTTTCCAGGGCACTCATCCCTGATGTCTGGAAGCTAGCGCATGTGACCACTGTCCACAAAGGAACGGGGAAACCATTGAACTCTCTCGAAAGTTACCGGCCAATAAGCCTCACCTGCATCCTCTGCAAAATATTTGAAACCTTAATTTGTAGTAAAATCTCCACGCACCTAGAAGTCAACAACCTTTTCTGCAGCTCTCAACATGGCTTTAGGAAGGGGCGGAGTTGCGAAACTCTGCTCTCTCTCCTGCACCACGACCTGAGCAGTGCCCTGGACAGCTCGAAGGAAGCAGATGTGCTGTCCATAGACTTCTCGAAGGCCTTCGACAGTGTGAACCATGACCACATCCTTACCAAGCTCCCAGGCTTTGGGATCTCCGGAGCAACCCTTAAATGGGTATCGAACTTCCTGGGTAATCGCCGTCAGCGTGTTAACTTCCACGGTGCCTTTAGCCAATGGCACAATGTCAGAGTGGGTGTGCCTCAGGGCTCTGTTATAGGGCCACTCCTCTTCAACCTCTACATCAACGACCTTGCGGTCGACATACAATCTAACATTCTTCGGTATGCAGATGATCACATACTGTACCGCACAATCCACTCCTCTCACGACCGCCAAATCCTGCAGTCCGATCTGCACAGGATCTGCAGGTGGTCAGAAGTCAACGGACTGCTCCTCAACCCAGACAAAACTGTGTACCTTAAAATATCAAGAAAAAGGAAACCCGTCGACGTCGTCTACAATGCACAAGGGAAGCGCATACAAGAGGTCACAGACACTAAGATTCTTGGTGTTTGGTTTGACAAGACCCTGTCCTTTAGAAGGCACGTTGACTACGTCTGTAAAAGGGCGAGCAAACTGAGAGGCTTCATAACCAGGACAACAAGAGAGATGCCAAGCCATGCCTTTTGTACACTGTACACGGCTCTTGTACTGCCGGTTTTGGAGTATTGCTCCTCTGTCTGGAGCCCCCACCAGGTTGACCTACAGAGGAGACTAGAGTCGACGCAAAGAAAGGCCACAAAGACAGCACTCTACTTGCAGGACAAGAGGGCAAGCAAGCTACCCTATGAAAGGCGGCTGCAATCCCTCCGGTGGTCCAGACTTGATAAACGTCGACTGTTCTTCAGACGGGTCCTCCTCTACAGGTACCTACATGGTGTCTGTCCCATCCCCGATGGTTACTTGAGGAGGTCTAGGCGAGACCCCTCGAAACTTGAATAGCGCTTTGCCCGCACCATTAGTGCCTCTACCTCCCTCTTTGTCCAAGCGCCTATCCTGTGGAATCACTTACCAGATGCTGCTCGCCAGGCCCCAAGCGTAGACGAATTTAAAGATCTGGTGCGGAATCACCACGAAACCTACTCTCTTCATTAGACTAAGTATTCTCACCCTTGTGTAAATTTCATTCCAACATCTCCATTTCATCTGTTAACGTATGGCCGAGGAGGAAATCAGCATATGTATGCATGGGCTTCTGCCTTTTGATTGCCTCAGGCTCTCGGTCGTATGGTTGTTTAGCCAATAAACACCTTTGAGCCTTTGAACATTTGTCTTTCGGCAAACACGTTTTTTTTGTTTTTTTTTTGTTGCACAGCAGCAATTTACTTGTGAAGGGGTGTCTAGGGAAAAGGGCGTATATGTACCCTGGCCTGTTTATTGTCTCTTGTGCAAGCAACCCGAGAGCATTTAACACATATTTATTTTATGTGACGCTTTATTTTTTTTACTGTCCTTTAACGCATGCTAAAGAAACAACTCCCTATTAGCCCAATGGGTATATGTTTTTTTTGGACGTAACGAGCGATGACAGAGTACCATATGACATGCTTTTTTTTCTCTTTTGGGTCTTTTAGTATATAAAAATCGCGCATGGCAGTGAGACGTGCCGACGCCACTGCTAAATAAGTTAGATTTTTTTTTTCTTTTTCAACCTTGTTGGGCGTATTGAAAGTGCTCTTCTGGCCCCCGAGCACAAGCCCGGGTGACTGGGCGTGTGGGATTTTTTTCCTCGAGATTCGAGCATTTTAACGCGTGCTGCAGTGTTTTGGAGTGCAGTTGTGACTAGTGCCGTCTGCTTTGTTGCAATAAATAAAAAAAAATAAACACGGGAATGCCGCCCTTAGAAAAGACGGAACGATGCGTTGTCTGCTCACATTTCTGGTGTCAACTCTTTAGAGTTGACACCAGAAATCGATCACCATTTTGTGATGCGAATTAAACAAAACCAAATTTGGGGTATGTACTTTAAAGTTAAGGGGCGGAGGTTCCTCGCTAGGTACCAGAAAAAAATACTTCAAAGGGCCCCTGAAAAATAAAAAAAGTTTTTTAAACAGTCTGGCTGGGACACATGCGTCAAAAAACTTATTTTGGGTGAAAAAAAAAAGAAGTTTAGAGCAATATTAACGGCGCGAGACGCGATTTAGTCGGTAGTCACCTCCTTTCCACTTGTTTCCTCTCGGCATTTCCGGCGCGTGGAGGAAGGGTGGATCGGCTTGGCCATCACGTTGAGGTGGAGAGAGTGAATGACCATTCCTTGACATCATGGACTTTGGGCGCAGAATTTCAAATAAATCTCGCGCCGTCAATATAACTCTAAATTTTTTTTCGCGTAAAATTTTTATTTTTGACACGCGTGTCCCAACCAGATTATTGGAAGAAAAAGAACAACTTGTTTTTGCTTTTTATGGGCCCTTTAAAGGGATACTTCAACGAAATTTGAAGTATATCCGTCGTGTTCAAAAATAGGTTGAATATGATCCACAATATCCGTAAATGACAATCGCACGTTTGTATTTTGAGCCTGGTGGCTGTATTTTTCGTTATAAACGGCCCCCTCTAGCAAGCGCTCGGAGAAGGCCCAGCTTAGAGCACCTGACATCTGACGCAATCGTGACGTAGGTCGTCTCGGGACGAGCAAAGCTACGGCGAGGCTGACGTCAAGGGGATGGCCTAGTCGTTCCAGCCACCGAAGCGGCTGCTTTTGTACGAATTTTGAGTGACGGGTTAATCTTTTATACTCTTGTAGGGGGGCAATAGCTACTTCTGGAACACACAAAAGGGATTCTCGGGAAGAGGAGTTTCTCCTTACCCTCTTCTCCCATCGTTGCCGGAGGCGAGACACTCACCGTCACTAGCTGTCAAGGTTCCTAGACGGGCATTACAAACGAGGCGTTAGCGACATCCACCAGGTGCTCTTTGCTAATCGTTTAATTCGTTGTAAAATTCCTTTTCGTGACTTTTTTAACGAGATATTGGTGTGTTCGATGTGATACTGCTCCTTTGAACACATATATAGACCATAAAATAAGCGCCGACATTTCGTTGTAGTATCCCTTTAAGTGAAGTACAAATACATACTCAGAGCGTACACTTCAAGTAAGGTACAAGTTTTCTAAACCTACTTGGAAGTGATACTTCAGGTACAATGTACTTAAAGTGCTTCCCAACACTGTTCATTTGTAACCTTCGCTTCCACTTATTTACGTATTAGGCGCACATATTTGAAGATACTTTTACAATGTGCCATTCGACTGAAAATGCGACTGTCATCATTCTTGCTGCCAATATATTTTTATTTATTTATTTACATGGCCACACAGTAGACTACGTAAGGTAACTAAAAATAATGAATACAGTACAACTTTTTGTGGCTATGCAATCAAAGGTACGGGGGCGCGTGAGGGAATGCCGATTAAAGCTGCACTGCGCACGCGCATTTTTCCTCTCGTCTAAAGTGCCACACTGGTGGTTTCAAAAACAAAATCTTAACTGCGAGCACGAAAAAAGAACAGATGAGACAAGAATGGACAATCGCGTGTTTCTGTCCTTCTGACTAACGTCTGACCTCGTTCGCGTATATATACATATGCTATCAATTTTTTTTTCTGACCTTTGGATTCATTTCTACTGATTGATGTCAGCAAATACAGTCATTCCTGCGTGGTTCCGGTATCGATGGAATGCTCGATTGGGTAATCAGAACGGTTGCAGATATGGATAAACAAAAACCAAAATCAACAGCGAAAAAAAAAAATCCGGGGTGGAGAAAGAGAGAAAGCAAGATTGTTTTTTTGCTTATTATGCTTAGGATCTAATTGTATTCGGTCTCGCTCGTTCTGTTTACCAAGTGCTCTCATCAAGCATGTTATGGGCTGTTCAGACAGAACACGCTCTCTGCTGTGCACGGAAAAACTTTCAGCCTTTCCACTCTGGTGAAGAAGGAAGACCAGCGGAGCTGTACAATGGAAAGTAATGGCCGCCCGCAAGTCGGCAAGCCAGAGTGGAAAGGCTGCCGCCATCTATGAGCGACGGCGACAACCAGATACGTGGCTTGCCGCCGTCGCTCATAGATGGCGGTAGGTGTTCATATTTTGGTGTCTTCATTTCTTTGCGGGGGACACGATCCTGGGGAAACTAGCGCTTAACAGCTCCGCTGTAAAAGCCTGTAAGCTTTTCAAAGGACGAGTAAATGTTGCGGCGCGCCCGTTCATTTCAGTGAGGCTATCCACCACACAAACGGCACGGCTTTCCTCCTCGCTGTCGTCTCTCCCCTTTCTTGTTTTCGGGAGGTCGGGGACCAACGAAAACGGGCGGAGGCCTCGACGACAGCCGACAGAGTGTGCGAATGGCTACGTCATGCCCTATGTCGTGAACACGCTCCAAACCGCTTGTCCAAGGACGCTAGCAGAAAATTAATTTATCCCCTGCGAAAACAAAAAAACAAAACAAAAAAGAAGTTTCAATGCGGACCGGAAGCGGAGGGGAAACCTCCACTTCCGTCTAGCAAAAGCTGTTCACAGCAGAAGCCGTGTCTTGTGTGGAGAGCCCATCAAAGAGCCAATGACAGGTCAAAATCATATATATATTTTTTAATTATTCGAAACGATTGAAAACGATGAATGGACATTGCCCTCAAAATTCGAAACTTAGGAACTCAGCATTTGTAAAGTGAAAAAAACAAAAACAAAAACAATTCCCTAAAGTCGTATTTGAAGTTCCCGCGCGATATGTGCCAGTGCAGTGACGTCAAAGATCGAGCCGTCCTGCAACTCGAGTTTCTTCTCACACCTCCGAACCGCCGCGACACGAAGTGTCGTGTTCGCCCGCGTCCCGCGAACTACCGGTTTCCTTCGTGCCTGCCGCCTATCGCTGCGAGCAGACGACGCTTGACTTTCGAGTTTGAAGTTCTTTTAGGGCCCTTTCAGCGATCTCAACTTCTTTGAAACGGCGCGAGGTTGAAGAGGACGCGCAATGGACTTGTGTGAGCATGGGCGTACCAACCGTGGGGGCAAGGAGGCGCTTACCCCCCCTTCCTGGCACAGCCGCCGCTGGGCAGGGCAAACACTGGCTGGTGGCGTCCGAGGGACACCAAGGGCACCGACCCCGGTCCTGGGGAGGGGAGGACGATCCGCCCCCCAACTCAAAGACAAGTTGGTACGCCACTGTGTGTGAGCGACGTGAGGGGCCACGTCGTGCCGGTTCTGCGTGAAAGGCGGCCCCGGTGGAGTCACAACCGAAACTACGATACACAGACACCAAACCCAGTTGTTTTGAGCGTTTGACGATTTGCCTTTCGAAGTCTGAGAGGTTGTCGCACACCTAAAAAGAGAACTTCGTCCGATTCCCCGACTCACCGACATCCTCACTGCTAGATGTGACGTACGCCGCGCCGCCGTCATGTTTTCCGTGGGACGATAAAAAGCCAGGAGGCTACATCACTCCGGACTCTGATTTTCGGTCTTTCAAGAAGAGGGGCCGTAGTGCGTTCGCGATTGCGTTAAAAAAAAACATGTTTTACGAATGTCGTTATTAAATATTATAGAAATGTCACTTACAAAGCTTCTAAATTTCATAATTATTGACGTCACAAATAAAAAGGAGCGAGGAGGTGGGAATGGGGACAGAAGAACGCCAAATATTAAAGGGCCCGCGCGCACGTGGGGTAATTTGTTTCGCGTTGTGGTATGTTTTTTTTGCGTGTCTATGACTACAATTTGCATCGTTTCAGGTAAAAAAAAAACAAAAAAAAACATGTGGGGTGTACGCGCGGTCCAAACCAAGCCGCAACAGGAGAAGACGGGTCCCGGAGAGGCCCGGTGGGAGAGGAGTGCCGTTTTGCGGTTCCCACTTTGCGGTCCAAAGTTGAAAAAATCCATCTTTTCCCGACCCCGTAGAGAGCCGCATAGCGCCGGAGAGCTCTCTCCGCCAAGCAGGGGAGGGCGGTCCATCCGCCTCGCCCTCCTTGCAAACCTTAATGGGGCCCTGCAAGGACTTTTTTGACTGGTTTTTAATTTGCACCGAACCTGAGCGCACTGAACGTAGTAACTTAATGAAACCTTTCTTTTCTCGAATTTCGCTTTATTTTGAAAGTTATAGGCAAATTAAAATTACAAAAACAAGCAAAAAATAACCTCCTTCATGCCGTCCTTGGTTGCTTGAGTGGCCGTGAACTAGAGGAGGGGTAGTGAGCTCAACGAGCGCTGCCTCGTGTCAACGGCTCGAGAGGGCGCCACTAAAGCATGTTCTGGATAGGCTGTATGAAGCGGGCAGCCAGGGCGGCTCGCAGTGGATTTGCTGCGCGATTAAACAATAATTCGGCATGACACTTCATTGGCCACAAACGACAGCAAACACGGGTCAGAGATCAGTTCAGAACGGGAGCCACTTCGCGCTGCCATACCGCCAAAAGGCCAAACCGCAAGCCAAAGCTGCTCACCGAAGTCCTTGGGAACGCCCGGAACCGGTCGGATCCTCCAGTCCATACTACCGTACCGCCGCCGCGTACATCCGGGACCTTTCTACGCTCGCCGCTCGTTGGTGCCTGATCCCACTACACCTTTCTAGTATGCGCCGCCTTTTCCACCGCTTGGTGGCGGGTATGTCGACGGGTCATTTCTTGTTTCCGTACTTTATAAACTGCATTTGTTTCTTTTCCGATCTAAAATACTGAAGAAAAACTACTTTTATAAATAACTGAAACGGTCCGCGCCACTCATATTTTTGTATTTCGACTGAAAAGAAGCTTTTAGCGGCTCTGACCAGTAGTAAGCCCAGGACCAAAGACGTCACATATCGCGCGCTTTCGTCACCGCGGGTCGCCCCCGTAGGTGGAGGAGGTTTCCGCGTCGTTCGGTTAAAATATGACGCACTGATATTTAGTTACTCTCTCCGTGCCTGCTGGCTTGCCCAAACCCCGAGGGACGTGGAAACCGCAAAAAAGGTAGACGCTTAAATAGGATTGCAGGGCCCCTTTAAGCGTGGAGGGCTGGGGTGGGGAGGGGGAGGTGTGCCCTAATCGTTTCTCGGGAACCCAACAGAAGGACAAAGGAAGAATTAAGAAGCATCGAAGCCACTCATAAATCCCACAAAGGGTGCATTTTTTTCCCTCTCCCGTCTGTCATTTGCGTTTTTCCCTTTCCCTCTCAACCTTTCCGTCTCCGGCGTCCCGGCGAGCTGTTCCTTCCAAATCCTCGTCCATACACTCCCGCACGCTTCTGAGCTAAAACAGCAAGGAAAAATTATACAAAAACAACGAAAAAGAAAAAAACAGAAACGGGTTTGCTTTTCTCATTTTTGCGGGCCCGTTTGGCGGCTTGGTTTGGACCGTCCATTTACCCTATCCCATATCATCGTGAAGATGGGGAGCGCAAAGCCGCTCTCCCACGCCTCATACGTACCTCAATACAAAAGGCAATGTGTTCGCTGCAGAAACGAACGAAGAAAGAAGTATCTGCTGACGTTCCTCAAGCATGATCGAAGCACGTCTGCCTCACACATGCTTCGAACATGCCTGCAGAGAGTTTCTGTAGGACCAATGTCACCGTCGCACAAGGAACGCCTAAGACAGTATCTGCAGACTGCCTTTTTGTGTGATGAATTACCAGCGTGACCGGGGCCTCAAAGGGGCCCTGAAATTCCTCCTCTCAAGCGAAATGAGAAACCACGTACGGTCGTGACGTGTGGGGCACCGGCGCGATGACGCGAAGCTTCCACCGTGCTTCGTAAGCGCACCAGGGAACTTGTCGTTCGCGAGCGATGATGAGTGCCGTCATGGCACTCGTTGACCACGAACCCGAATCCGAATATTCGTTGACGGTTTGATCGTTGACAAACGCATACGTCCGAGTGACGTGGTGCTCAAGTCCAATACGCGAGCTGGGGTCGGCTAACGTGCTTTGAGTTTCGCGGATGTATCCCAGTGAAAAGGCGGAGAGCTTACGGTGGAAAGGAGGTACGAAATAGTCCGCTATATTTTCAAAATTTCGTACCGAGAAGCGGGCTTTTGACTTTCTAATCCTCTTTCTTTTGGCCCACTAGCGATATGCGATTATGGTTGGGGACAGGTTAAAAGGCCGACGACCAGACTCGAGATTCTGCAAGGCAGAAGATCCTCCTCACCACGGGGCAGGAGGAAACAGGCAACGGTGAACAGGGTAGAATGGGGGAGAGGAGGAAGTGAGAGAAATGTGGAAAGCGCGAACTGGTCGTCGGCCTTTTAGAATCCAGGAGAAGCTCCTCCCACCCCCTTTCCACTTCTGCAGAGAGAACGCTGAAAAGGAGGTCACCTTTTCTCGAGCGTTTGACTAGAAACTGATGGAATGAGCTTCCCTGAACTATCAACCTGTCCAGTCTAAAATAATTTATCCCAGCCCCAAATTTGTACTCCGGATAACCCAAGTACCGCCACTGTCCCTTGCTCGTGCTACTGGCGCTCTAATTGGATGCCGGCGGCGCGTCGCCATTTTTCGCTCGTTGCACTCCCTCAGGTGGACGCCTGCGCCCCTATTGGTCTTCTCCTGGCTGCCGGCTACGTTGCACCGTTTGCAGAGCGCTCCTATTGGTCTGCAGTTTTCGCCGGCGACGCGCCCCGGCGATGCACCGCATTTCTGGTGGCGCTCCGCCATTTTTGGCCCAGGCAGATCCCACCAACGTTGGATCCCACCATGCATAATACAGCACATTGGCTGTATTTGCTTTTGCAATAAAATTCATTTGGCGTAGGAAGGAGCGCAGCAGCGCGAGGAGAGATCAGAGGCAATTTCGAAACTATAAGTTGACTTGCTTAAATTATTTAATTAGTTTTTATATTGTCCTTTCCCGTAAGCATACCTCGGCAAACCTCACTTCCTCACTCACCCTCATCTTCACAGGTGAGGTGAGGGTGAGTGAGGGCGGTGAGGGCTGTGAAGACCGTGAGTGCGTGAGGGCCGTGAGGGTGGTGAGTGCGTGAGGGGCGTGAGGGGCCATGAGTGCGTGAGGGGCGTGAGGGCGGTGAGTGCGTGAGGGGCGTGAGGGCCATGAGTGCGTGAGGGGGCGTGAGGGCGGTGTGTGCGTGAGGTATGTGAGGGCCATGAGTGCGTGAGGGGCGTGGACGGGCGGTGAGTGCGTGAGGGCCATGAATGCGTGAAGGGCGTGAGGCGGTGAGTGAGTGAGGGCGGTGAGTGCGTGAGGTCTGTGAGGGCCATGAGTGCGTGAGGGGCGTGAGGGCGGTGTGTGCGTGAGGTATGTGAGGGCCATGAGTGCGTGAGGGGCGTGAGGGCGGTGAGTGCGTGAGGGCCATGAATGCGTGAAGGGCGTGAGGCGGTGAGTGAGTGAGGGGCGTGAGGGCGGTGAGTGCGTGAGGGGCGTGAGGGCGGTGTGTGCGTGAGGTCTGTGAGGGCCATGAGTGCGTGAGGGCGTGAGGGCGGTGAGTGCGTGAGGGCCATGAATGCGTGAAGGGCGTGAGGCGGTGAGTGAGTGAGGGGCGTGAGGCGGTGAGTGCGTGAGGGGCGTGAGGGCGGTGGTGTGCGTGAGGTCTGTGAGGGCCATGAGTGCGTGAGGGCCGTGAGGGGTGTGAGTGCGTGAGGGGCGTGAGGGCCGGTGAGTGCGTGAGGGCGTGAGGGCGGTGAGTGCGTGAGGGGCGTGAGGGCCATGAGTGCGTGAGGGGCGTGAGGGCGGTGTGTGCGTGAGGTATGTGAGGGCCATGAGTGCGTGAGGGGCGTGAGGGCGGTGAGTGCGTGAGGGCCATGAATGCGTGAAGGGCGTGAGGCGGTGAGTGAGTGAGGGCGGTGAGTGCGTGAGGTCTGTAGAGGGCCATGAGTGCGTGAGGGGCGTGAGGGCGGTGTGTGCGTGAGGTATGTGAGGGCCATGAGTGCGTGAGGGGCGTGAGGGCGGTGAATGCGTGAGGGCCATGAATGCGTGAAGGGCGTGAGTGCGGTGAGTGAGTGAGGGCGGTGAGTGCGTGAGGTCTGTGAGGGCCATGAGTGCGTGAGGGGCGTGAGGGCGGTGAGTGTGTGAGGTATGTGAGGGCCATGAGTGCGTGAGGGGCGTGAGGGCGGTGAATGCGTGAGGGCCATGAATGCGTGAAGGGCGTGAGGCGGTGAGTGAGTGAGGGCGTGAGGGCGGTGAGTGCGTGAGGTCTGTGAGGGCCATGAGTGCGTGAGGACTGTGAGGGGCGTGAGGGCCATGAGTGCGTGAGGGCGTGAGGGGTGTGAGGGCCTTGAGGGTGGTGAATGCGTGAGGGGCGTGAGAGGCGTGAGGGCCATGACTGCGTGAGGGGTGTGAGGGCCGTGAGGTTCAGTGAGGGTGAGTGAAGGGCTGAAGGTGAGTGTGGCTGTGAGGGTGAGGGTGAGTCAGGGCGACTTAAACTGCCGACCTCTGCCCGTAAGTAGGAAACAGAAAGAGAGAGAGAGAGAGAGAGAGAGAGAAAGAACGGTGGGATTGGCGAATTTTGTCTGCTTTCTCACCCACGAAACGGGGAGCGGAGGGGGTGAAGGTAACGAATATATCGAATCACTACAGCGTCACCATTGGGTCACTGACTCTGTAGGCTCCGTCTCCACTCCAGTTGGTGTGTCGATGAGTCCTCCGGCAGACTTGGACCGAATGAACCAATCAGGTAACAGAAAGTCAGGGCGCAAACGAGCTGTGAACCAATCACATTCCGGAACGCGCCTCTAACTTCCATTTCCGGTCAATGAAACCAATCAGGCGTTGGGATTGCGCCGTCACACGTACTACCTTTGAGCGCACCCACATTCGATGAAGCAAAATATTGATATCTCCGTTGTCCCCTCCATAGATAAGCCATTATTTTTGCGATTGTTCACTCGAAGTTATCCAGGGGGTGAATCACAAAACGAAATGTCGTTGAAATAGACATAATAATAATAATAATATATAATAATAATAATAATAATAATAATAATAATAATAATAATAATAATAATAATAATAATAATAATAATAATAATTAATAATAATAATAATAATAATAATAATAAAAAACCTTAAGGGGCAGTACGAATTAAAAGAGTTATTTTAACCTCCCGGGGTTTCTCGTAATTAGATTTGCACTACCTAGTTGGCACACTTACTTTTGTTAGATGGTTCCTGGGACTCACTTCCGGAGGACTGGGTCTTGGAACGCCGTCCTTCAGAAGGAATGCATTCGGACTACCCGGAGAACTCTGCCTCTATAGAGAACAATTAGGCACATTAAAGGTTGACTATAGGGTTGATAATCGGGCTAGCTGGTAAGCCATGACACAAAATTCAGCGCAAAAGACGAGGACAAGAGAGGGACACAGACAGGGCGCGGTCACACAATTGTGTTTGTGTCCCTCTCTTGTCCTCGTCGTTTGCGCCGCATTCGCTGACATTAAAGGGCTCTTTCATAGCCCCTGTCACTGCGTATGCAAGCACTTTAGAAGACGCATGATAGGCCCCGAATAAACTATATAATGTAAATCAACACCCTGGAAACCCGAGACCCCGAAGCACTACAAACACACATTTGCGTGTGTCGCCTTTTAGATTTTTTTGTTTCGTTCATCAGCCTCGGGTTTTCACAATATTGGACGTTTATCAGCTTGCCCGGCAACGTTTTAATATTTCTCCCTACAAAAAAAAAAAAAAAAGAAAATTAGCAGTATTTTAGTTTTTGGCCACACGGTCCACACCAAAGAAAAGGATTGACCGATTTATTTTTAGACAAGAGTCGGCGCAACGATTCGGTATTTATCGCTATCTATTCAGCACAGGCGTAACTGAAGCAAGAAATGCGGCGTACAAATATGTTAAAAAGCAAACCACAGTGCATAAAAGCAAGGGCTAGTGTAGATGTACAGCGCAACACCCCAAAGAAAAAAAAATATTTTTTTTTGTTTATCGCAAAATTAAAGGGCCCATGAAACGAATTTCGGGCTGGTGTAAATCACTTTAGATTGGGATTTTACTAATAGCACACCGTTCAGTGGGCCAAAGAAAAAAAGGTAGAAAGTGAAAAGCCTGACTTTCAGTGCGAAAATTTGAAAACAGAGCGGACTATTTCGTACCTCTTCCCCTTCGTAAGCTCTCTGCCTTTGCACTGTGATACATCCGCGGTCCCCAAAGCGCGTCACCGGGTCCAAACGCACGTCACACGATATCGGACCTCACTTATTCCCTTCACCCCTAAGCTGACATTGTGGTGGAAGCTACGCGCTTGCCCGACCAATCAGAAGCCGCAGCAGCACGATACCAGACCTCATTCTCTGCGCGTGGGTATGTGCGAGAGTGCGTGATCACGTGGCAAAAGTGTGGCTGGCCCAACGAGCACGTAGCTTCCACAGCACTGTCAGCTTTGGGGTGAACGGGGTGGAGAAAGCAACTTTTGTCTGAATTTTGAGCGACGGGCTAATTTTCTAGGGGGACAATGGCTCTGTCCGGGTACACAAACGTGATTACGAGCAAGAGCGGACTCCCCTCTTGAGTTGAGGAGGAAAGCTAAACAGGAAAAAAGTTGGAAACGCGTTTCATGACGCCTTTTAATCTACACATCCACGAACGCTCGTTCTCCGACCAAATGTATAGCGCTAGCCGTTCGAACCAGATGCCAAAGTTTTAGAACTATCCGTTATCTCATTCCAAAGTTATAAGTGATTTCCTGAAATCTTCAATGCTAGAATGGGTGCCCGTTTTCACCTGTTTTTGGTAACCGGCGCCAGTCAGCTCCACGTATTCGAGAGCACCATCGGCTGCCGTTTTCCAATTGAAAATTTCTGAAAATCATTGATAACTTTGGATGAGTTAACGTTTAGTGCTGAAACTTGAGCATCTCTTTCGGACCGATAGCGCTATATTTGGGCGGAGAATCAGCGTTCGAAGGCGCGTAATTTATTTTTGCGGTAAAAAAAAAGAGAGATCTAAATATTTGGGGGGGGGGGGGGGGGGGGCACCTTGTAGAACATAACTATTACACTCCCCACTGGCTGGTTCAGGCTTTTCTGATCGCATATCCCCAGGAGGGATGCCTTATCATGACCAAAGATTTATACGAACATTTTCGTTCCTACTCGTAAAACAATTTGAAAATAATATAAAATTAAACCAGTGGTCTATCCAATTTCCGGCGATAATTGTTTCCACCGATTCCTTCGAATAAATCCGCATTCCTCGTCAGGTATAACAGAAACTGCTAACTTACATTTCGCTGATGTTCATCGAAAAGGAAACCAATAAAACAAGTACGAAGTATCAGTTCATCGGTCGATCGATCTTTACTCGTCACAAAGAAAGCGACAGTACACATCTCGGCCTGGTCGGCCCGGGACACCAGAGTGCTGTGGCGTGGAGGCAGCTGCACGACACCTCCGCCAGGATCGCCATCGTACTTCCGGCATGTGCTTCTACCTTGCCGCGGTTCTCACAACATGGCCGGCCCCATGTTCGAGCGACTACGGCCTGCCGTCTACAAGAGCTGATATGTTAGCAGCCAACAAAACACTGACGTGTATACCGTCATTGCTAGGAAGCTATAACGCGCTCCTGAACTTAAAACTGCCGCAGCGCAATAGACCTGGTGCAAAACGTGCAGCGCCCCTCCGCGGCGCCCCTCCGCGGCGCCGAAAGGAATTCTGGGAACGGGCCGTAGCAAACGAAAGAGGCAAGCAACGCGGGCGAGGGCAGGCGCGCAACTACGCTACCTTCTCCCGAGAAGGAGCGTATACACCAACTTGCTGTTTACAAACTATCCCGCTTTTGCCTGTGGGCAATGCGCACGCGCAGAAACGATATTCGAGCGAGGTGAATCGTCTGCGCGTGCGCAGTGCCGACAGCAGCGCCACCGCACTGGTGCGGTGTCGGAGAGTTGAGTTGGTGTGTTGAACGTTCCCATAATTCGTAGCGCTTCTCGCGCTGCCTTCTGGGATTTTTGCATCCGGTCTATTGCCGCGGCAGAAAGTGGCGGTTCGAATAGTGGTGCGTTTGCTGCGGGTATAGCTGCTCTCTAGTGCATCCGTGACGCGTATTCAGCCACCATATAAATTATGCAAATTATGTAAACAACAGGGGCGAACCGAGTCGACTATCAGAGTCTATTTGATATGGCAGCTGTGATGTCTTCAGCTCGTGAAGTGCTGGAAAACTCTCAGCTAGCGTAACCTGAATGCTCGAGCCGAAACGCAGACGTCGCAGGCTTTCTTAGTGTCACAGAGAAGTAGCGTTCCTTAGCCACGCCATATTCGCTTGTACACAAAGGGGTGCGTAACACCGCTTCAAACCTACTGTGTTCCCAAAAGTGATTACGATCTGTGTCATTCCCTCTGGACTTTCTCCATGACGTTGTTTCCTGTGTCCGGCCTCGGGTCTATATGATGTTACTCTATCGTCTGCATAGATTTATGTGAACTTATGATGCACGCCGGGAAACCTACGTTCTTTCCCACGTAAACGTGGTCGAATGACTAGCGAGTGGCTTTGGTTTGTGCTTTGGTTGTACGAGCGTTCGTGCAAAGGAGAGGCTGTACGAAGTTCATGAAACAAAAATAGCGCACAATACAGTGCCAGGGTCGGTAAAAGCAAATCAACCAAGCGCGGTGTACTGACTTTTCCAGTGCTTATGTTGTCACCTCGTGGGCTACTTTCACCCGAGGAGAATGCATCACATATTAGCCAAATATTCTATCATACGACTGGACGCGCTTGCTATCTTACCTGTAAATGATTTGAAGGTACTACAGTGTTTTGTCTGGAGAGATAGGTTATTTCTGTTTGGTAGCATTGAGTTTTTTTTCTCGCGTTTTGGAATACCATTAACAACGTGCTCGATGACAGCCTTACAAATTAAACACCTCTACTTTCGATGGTGCTTTTGATATTTGCATTCCTGAAGCATGTACGTGCGCCAAAAGCACCAAGGGTGGCAAAAGCTTTGACGCCGAAGATGGAAAAGGGTCGTCGGTCAAAGGGTGGTCAAGTTCTTCTCTAAAATTTCAGCGATAAGTTGTCTGACAGTTATTTACCTACACATGGTATGTTGACGGCAAATCTTAAGATTTGCACCCCTTTTATTCTGAAGTTACTCATGTTCCTTTTGATGAGATTGTACCGTTCTGCGTGATGGCTGTACTGAAAACGGCAAGAAGCTCTGAAGGATGATAGGTCACGTAGAAGATAACTGCGTTTCGTTCTTCCCCTACACTTTCTTCTATGACGATCGTACCGTATGTCGTACGTAAAAAAAAAAAGAAAAAGAAAAGACAAGCAGAGAAAACAAAACACTGAACATATCGCGACAGACTTGGAGTACTTCCCCAAACTGACGCGTCGCTTGCAGCGCAGACTAACGAACATTCAGGGGCTGCTAGTGGTCCTTCCGAGTGAGTAGAGAGAAAGATAGAGAGATAGAGGCACGGTTACTTCCAGCTCTACGGTGCCTGCTACAGTGACAGGATCACGCCTTGTGCTGCTTCGATGAATCGACCGCCGGTCGGTCGCATGCATACATTCCAGGCCGGCTTCCTCTAACAGTCAGGCGCGCAAGCTCACACACACACACACACACACGGTCGACGCCGCGGCGGGGTGGTTTGGTCTCGGAGTCAGTAGTATCACAATGGGTGGGTGCAGAAGGGTTGCACGCGTCAAGGGGACAACACCACGGGGAGAGAAAGGCCACGCGCCCACTTCACAGAGCCCGCTTGGCAGTCCTGGGGACCCTGGGTACCGACGGTACCCTGGAATGCGTCCTCGACTGGCGTGTTTAGCATTCTATCCCGCGCTCGTACATCAAAAGTGGTCCCGAAGTGGCAATCAATGACGTCACAGACGCCGGGCTGTCGTGCTGTAGGATGTCGCAATCCTGGCGGTTAGTGCTAGAAGCCCTAACCATGGCCTCCTATATACTGACAATGCCTGGCAGATCGCCACAAGAAGTGGCCGCCGAAATGGAAAAAGGTGGAGCGGCAAAAAACAAATGAGAGGAGAGCCACGTGACTGGCGCCCCGCTGCGGCGAGACGCCGAAACACACTTCTCCCGAGCGAACAAGTGTGTTTCGGGTCCTCACCGCTGTAAATGTTGTGCGCTGACCTCCAGGGTCCCCGAAAAGTGGCTCTTTGATGCTCTGTGCTACCAGATCTTCGCACTTCAAATCTGCGACCGGGCACTCTATGGCTCCGTCGTCGAACTGCCAGGCTTTGTGAGTATAGAGGGGGCTATAACAAAACGTACGAGCGAACGCGAGTATCGCTACCGTCGCGGAGTCTCAACTCCTGACTGCCGACGCTTCTGTGGACAGCCGAGCTGGAGAGCGACCTGGCGTAGAACAGGCGTCTGCCACATCCACCACCGCTTCCGTGACGTCACCAGGATCGCGCTCGGCGACAACATGACGCTTCCGTGACGTCATCAGGCGGAAATCGAGAGACCACTTTTGAGGACGCGGGAAACAGACCAGTCGGAGACACGTTCCAGCCGTATACCAGTCCCGGAGGAGCCTGCGCTACTCTGGGCCGCAGACTCGTGGCAGCCGCTACACGCCTCTTACAACGTCCGCGAAGTCGTCTCGAAGCCTGAGAGTAGAAGTAGTAGGTAGTAACTATATCGCAAAACCACAACTCGTCAGCCGCACTTAACTAGTATCGCGGACCAGCTAAGCGTTTGGATATACATTTCTGCTGGTCTTCTCAATACGATAATCCCGTTGCACCAGCGGGCTGGGACCTAATTCTAAAGCACAACGTGAGAGTTCTGCAGTGAACTGTCCTCGAGTAACGTTTTATGGCTGAGCCGACCCTTGCGGAAGTACCATTGTTATCCTCCATGGTCGAGAGAACCTCAATCAACCTCCGGCAAACATCTTCTTTTCAACGTCTTTCCCTGAACGAGACGTCTAGCGAGAGTGATGTCCCTCTGCCGTTCACCAAGATGCCGATCACACGACCGCGAGGCAGCCAACAGACGGCTCTCTGAAGACGTCTGCCTGATGTCCACGGCACGGTCATCGGGGTGTTCGCGTGCGCAGTTCACGCGCCATGTTTGACTACGGAAACTGTCTTCAAGAAGCCTCTCGGCGCACGTCTTCACCGAACGGGCACAGTCTCTGCCGTGTCTACAGAACACGACGTCGAGGTCGCGGTGCTGCGACTGGCCTGGCACTTGCGTGGGTTTTTGCGTCGGAGAAGCGAGGACGCTTTCACAGGCAGGGTTGCACGTTGATGCCCGTGGCGGCGTGGGACACCAGGCGGACGTGCAGATCCGTGGCCAGAGTCAGATTGGCCACGCAGCCCACCAGGCCCGACTTGTAGCGACCGCGAGTCACGTGGTTGACGTCACCAACTCCACCTGCGTGGGAAAAAGAACAGCTTAACCCGCAGGGGTCTAGGCCAACTCGTTGAAAGCCAACCCGTCAATTGAAAACTCGTCGAAGGCCAACTAGTCGAATAGGCCAACTCGTCAAAGGGCAGTTCGTCGAAGGGACCATCTGGTCGCCACTTTTTTATCATTGCATTTTGCTTCTGTACCCGAGCTCGAATATAAATGATTATAAGCGATTCCCGTAGGTCGTAATTTGTATAACCACGGCGCGCTTTGCTAAATTTATTTGTTGCTTCGTACACATAGGTGTGAAAAATTAATATGTTTTTGTTGTCCCCCTCCAATATTGCTTTCTTGGGGCGACGTAGAGACTCTATCAACAGAAATAAGACCTTACTCGAGCAGGTGCACATATGAAACAAATTTCTTTTTTTAAGAAAGACAGTGCGGTACAGAATGCGGGGACGCAGACGAATTGGACATATTTAGTGAGTCATATAACACATTATTAGTTCCACGTGTATAGCAGATTATGAACACGTCGATGACATGAGCTACCGCCAACTTTCGCAAGCAACTCAGTGATAATAAAAATGTAAAACTATGGAATAGCTTTATTCGTAACGTGTCGGTTTTCAACAAAAAATTCGGGGCGCCAATCCACGCTGTGAAGGTGGTTCGCTAGAGAAGTTGTGGTATCAGCTGCAACGATTGCCCACTGCACTATGCCAAATGATTGAGGAAAGAAAAGTAAATGCACCGTATCAAAACTCTTTATATAGACCCTTTTCACGGCAAACGCCACCAGGCGGCACTCCAGTATTTGACGTCTCAGAGAACTTCCGGTTCATAACAAGAATGAACAAAGTCCACCTCAACACTGCTGCTTGAAATATAGATGAGACGTTACCAACTGTCCAGGTGTACGCCAAGAGAACGACGAAGCGCGAGATCTATTAAAAGTTTTTCGAATATTTTTGTAAACCAACTTGCCTCCTCCAAGACATTAAACTGTACAGCCGAAGGCCCTCGTTAAATCTTCAACGTTGTTGTCCGTGTAGCAATTAATGCTTTCTATCAATGGTGACATAAGCAAGCTCGACGGGCTTGCAAAGATGGAGCGACCGGAAGTTGCTTGGAACGCAAGCGGCAGTTCAAGTTTGTAAATAGCGAAAGAGTCTTATAGAATGAAAGGTTAGTGACGTCACTCCCTACGTCGCAAGCTGCCGTCGCCGCGGCAGCTTGCACAACAGTAATCTTTACCGAGAAACGTATGCGGTGAGCGCTACGTAGCTTCGCATTGTTTATCAAAAAGCGCCTTCAGGTCATCAAGTTCTTATTGGTTCGGATGCTTGTTTTGTGCTTGTCTCTTTATTGAAACGAAACCTGTGCTGTATGTTGTATGCGTGATATGCCCTTTTCGCTTCAATCGCTGAAGGGCTTTTTTCTGTAAGGACGACGACACGAGAAACATTCCAGAAATCCTACCTGTGGGTCATATACAGCTTCGCTGTAATAAACGCAGGATCTGAGTGGCCCGAAAAGTGCGTCTTTGGCGTCTCGCGCTTTCTGGTTGTTCAACTGGGCCAAGATGTCTCTTAAAAGGTTGATGGTTTTGAACCACATTCCACATTTGAATCACCTTCTTTCGACCCTTCGATAAATTGCCCTTCGACCAATTGATATTTTCCACGAGTTGGCTCATTCGACAAGTTGGCTATCGACGAGTGGGCCTTCGACGAGTAAACTTTCGACGATTTGGTCTTCAAAGAGTTGGTCCGATTCCAATCTGCAGACCGCTCTTCACGGATTCCGACACTTCAGCAAAATCCTCAACTCTGATGTACTGTACCCTAAACACAACCTGTCTCTCCCCCCCCCCTTTTTTTTTTCTCCTAAAAAAATAAAAATGCAGTGTCGTTTTTATTGGAAAAATGAGTTACGTACAACCGAACTCCCAGTCTTCGGCCAAGGGTAGCCCTAGTGGTTCGGACTAGATGCCAACGTTTCAAGACTAATGAACTAAGCTTATTTAAATGTGAAGTGATCTTCTGAAACTTTTAACTGAAAAACATGGCCCGTTCCCCGACGCTATTCCTTCCTATGTACTCGTGGGCATTTGTCGGCCACCATTTTCCCTTTGAAAATTTCCGAAAATTGCTTAAATACAAAATGATTAATTATAAAAAAAACAAAAACAAAAACAAAAAGACCACACTCAAACAAACAATAACAACAGGAAACAAAAACCACACTGTAATTCTTTTGGGGGATACCTTGTATTTTCAGGGCTTTTAAGGACACTCTCTATTGCGGATTCACTATTTACTTCACAGTGTTCTTAAACGTAAAAAAAAAAGAAACGTGCAAAATCTTTTTAGAGACGTCCGTTACATTGTTAAAGGAACTCACCGACGTAGAGTCCGCTGTGCACGTTGAGCTGCCTGAGACGGCCCGGTGCCGACACCGCGACCGGAGCGGACTTGTCCAGTGCAAGGGTGGCGGCCTGCTGGCTTCGGGACAGGTGTGCCCAGTGCCAGCGGCCGTCGTCCACGCGGCTAGCGTTGCAGGTGAGCGCCGCCTCGCCCGAGCCCAGGTTGTAGCGAAGCGTAAGTTGTCCCTTCTCCAGGCCCAGGGAGACAAAGTCCGAGGCCGGCCGTTGCTCGGCGTCTCCGGCCCACAGCAGGAGCCCGTGGCTCGAGAAGGACCGGAAGGCTAGTTGCACCTCGAGCCTGTCGCCGCGGATCCTGTACAAGCGTTGGCCGGCTCGACTCAGCGGAGATGGAGGGGACGCGGCTGCGTTGTCCTCGGTTGAAAGCAAAACTATTCCTCGGTAATCAAAGCCGTATAGAAATCGCAACTCTAGAAATCTTAACCTTAAGAACCCTAACCGTAGAAGTCCGCACTTTAGAAATCCGAGGCCAGAAAAATTCCAACTTTAGAAATACGACCCCCAGAAGTCCCTTGGAGGACCCTTGGAGACATAACTCAGTCAGGGGTACGAACTCTAGATATATTCGTGAAGACGAACACTATAAATGCTAGCCATATGAATCCCACCCTAGAAAATCGGAACCTCGGTACCTGGATGCCCCTGGGTCCTTAGAGACCACTTGTCGCCCCAGGTCCCCCGTGATTAAGTGAGGTCACAGCTAGCGGGTGCTTATTGCCATCGGCAAACGATAGTTGAAGCCGTACGTGCAACTAGATCTAATTTGTCGACAAATATTTGCCGTAGAATAGTCGCACATTCGTGTGATAACGCGGCATCACGATGCTGCGGTATCATAAGAATACCCGACTCGCATTCTACGGCACTGGTATCCCTTTTCTGCTGGCCCCGACAGCAGGCTCTTCGATTATCGGCGTCAAGACAACGAGAACATTTGATGGTAATAAACAGCAATTGTCTGCCGACGACGGATTACTTTTATGTTTACGCTTATGTTTGAACCATAATAAACCCAAGTGAAGAGAACTGGGCTTGGCGTGACGTCTCACAGAGATTGGTTGAGACACGCATGTGGCTATGCGTGGTTTGCAGGTGACAACAGACCTCTTTGATGCGCGTGTTGTCAGGGTCAGCGCACACACACACCGTTCATCTCCCAGTCACGAAACCCTCGCATTTTCGTGCCATACTTCGCGTAGAGGCTACCGTAGGCGTTCGTCGAGCGACACCAACTTGCCTTTTCATGATGTCGTCCGACGTGTAGTGCAGGTAGCTCGCTCCACCCATCATCGGCTCCGCTATGGCCTCTTTAACTTCTGCAAATTTGTACAACAGTTTCAGGGAGTGACACAAAGGACGGCTAAGGAGCATCCCGATGGCAACCTTAATACCGAAAAGAAAAAAAGTGACAAAATTAGCTGTTTTCAAATTCAAAAACAAACAAAAATAAAGTCATATATGTTTTTTTTAGTAGCAAGACCAATTTGAGCGATTTTGAAAACAAGCTACTATTTCAAAGTCAACGCCCGAAAGAGATGCAGCTTTCTAAATAGCTTCTAAATCAAAATACGTCTCGCGACGTGCGGGCGTAATGCGTAACGTTCCTTAAAGGCCTCAGGCTAGCAGTCATTCCGCACTGGCATTAAATTCATCATCAACTGCGTAAACCAGTGTCGCCATACCTCAAAGGCAGGCCGACGCTGTCTAGACAGAAACATATAATTGGGTTTTGATGTGGTGGGTGTTAAATGTGCGCTACATTATGTTTTTCGGGGAAAAAAGTTTATTCTGTGATATATGTATTCTAGCGAGGCGCTTCAGACCATTTTTTGGGGGAATGTGATTCCCGTTTAAGGCATCGCCTCGAGGTTTCTCAACGGCGGGTCGTACCGGTCTGGCAGTTTGATCCCGCGTAGCCGAGCTTGCAGTGGCATGAGTAGAGGTCCATGCGGGGCTGGCAGGCGCCCCCGTTGTAGCAGGGGCCCGTCACGCAAGGGTGTACGCAGTTGGCCACGTTCACGCCGGACAGCGCCTCTTGCATCAGCCGCAGAGGACGGTTGTTGATGGTCAGCTGGGCACGCCGGCGACAAACCGTCACTAGACACACCAACGCACTTAAAAAAAAAAAACGAGTTTGCCTTTGCCCACATTGTGCACTGCGCGTGCGCTGAAACCGCAAGTGACGAAGCGTCCGCGCATGCGCACTGCCGATGGCAGCGCCACTGCAGGGAGTGACGTCAGAGGCTTGGGTTGGTGCGTAACGTCGGAGTGGTGTACGTCAAGTGAAAAAGACGCCGCGGAACCTCTTCGGGACGTATCAAGATGATTTTTTTATATTTTTATTTTAATCTGCTTTCAGGGAGGTCCTTGCCTCTTTCCTTCTATTTACCAGGGAGGCGAAGATTCAGAACTCCTTTTAGATAAACGTAATCCCATCCCCTCTCCCATCCTCTGCCTCACTGGTACGGTAAAGCAAGCAACAGGATATAAGTCAATAGAATGTTATTCAATCAATTGTAATTAGGAATAATTTATTAATTACCTAATTGATTAAATGCGTAATAAAGTAATCAATTCATTGATTTTAATTCGTACAGCCAGTGTGGTGATTGAATTCTTTATTTTGGTGGGAATAGAAGGTGGAAGTCAACACGTTCACTCTAAATTATCCTAATAGGAAACGTGAGTGCTGCACCGGGGCACAGAGTGCCCCGATGTGGAACAGTCGCACAGGGTGTATAAAGCCATAAATGCAGGCGACCTATATTTCGATCATGACGAACAAAGAGAGAAGGAAAAGCCAACTTGTCTTTTATTCACGAAGACTTGGCCAATCCACTTTTTGAGCCAGAGCCGAAAGCTCCCGTAAACAACAACAACGACAACAACAACGTCCTTGTATATTGGAGATATAAATGTCCGGATTTTTAGAACAAGTAGAACCGCTTATACTTGAAGAGCTCGCCAGTCTTTAGAAGACGCCGACATTCTAAAACAACTAAGAATCTGGTATGTCTGGCTATCGGGAAACGCTATGTATCCTCCACCGGTCTGATGCACGAACCATGCCAGTTTCTCAAGAAAAGATAACGTGCGATTTTGCGTTGTTGAGAATTTGGCGTGTTTTCACTAGAGTAAGTGTATATTGTCACGAATGGACAGGCGAGGAAACAAAAGAATAACTGGAAAACTGAAACGTTTAATGGGGGCGAACTTGTGCCCAAAAAGAAAAAGGAAACACAAAGATAACAGCAGAGCGTCGCGGGCGTCGGAGTCGGCGAAAGAGCAGAGTCGAACGCTGGGGCGAAACTCACTGTGGCTCGCCACGCGAAGCCCCTTATGTACACGCGTGAGCTTCTGGAATAATCGGCGCAGGAAAGTTCGACGCGTAGAACATTCGCACCTCGAACAATCACCAGGATTCTCGAATTTGCTAGAACACTAGATATGCAGGGATAAACAAAAGACACGTCGCTCCCAGGAATCGAACCCTGGCATTTCGCGTGGGAGGCAGGTACGATAACCGTTAGGCCACGCGCGCGCTGCCTGCTTGGCCAGCTGCGCGCGCGGCATTACTCCCCCTTTAAAAAGTGCATCGCCCCGATGCAACACAAAACAAAACAAAATAAAAAAGAACGATAAACAAGAGTCCTTTGGAGCACATAAGGTCCACAGTCCTATCGAGCGTAGTACGGCTTCAGGCGCACGACGTGGACGACCTCAGGTCGTGGTGGGCGGCGTGACGATGTTCGTGTTCCGTCGGGCATCACCTCGTAGTTCAGCTCCCCGAGGCGACGAAGTACCTTGTACGGTCCAAAGTACCGTTTCAGCAGTTTCTCACTAAGGCCGCGGCGACGGATGGGCGTCCACACCCACACCCTGTCTCCGGGCTGGAATTGGACGTCCCTGCGACGAAGGTTGTAGCGGCCCGCGTCGACGCGTTGCTGGTCTTGGATCAGGAGTCGGGCGAGCTGGCGGACTTCTTCGGCCCGTTGAGCAACCACCTGGGCGTTGTCGCTTTCATTGTCAGCTGGCTCATGGGGCAGCATCGCGTCCAGCATGGTCGTTACCTTCCGACCATGTACCAGCTGGAAAGGTGTGAATCCTGTGGTCTCTTGCACCGCCGTATTGTAGGCGAACGTGACGTAGGGCAACACCTCGTCCCACGTCTTGTGATCTACGTCGACGTACATAGAAATCATGTCGGCGATTGTCTTGTTGAGTCGCTCCGTCAGCCCGTTGGTCTGTGGGTGGTACGCAGTAGTACGACGATGGCTGGTGTGACTGAGCCGGAGGATTTCTTGGGTCAGCTGTGCCATGAACGATGATCCGCGATCTGTAATCAGAACTTCGGGAGCGCCGTGCCGGAGGACGATGGATTCGATTAAAAACTTGGCGACTTCAACAGCCGTCCCTGAAGGAAGGGCTTTCGTTTCTGCGTACCGCGTGAGATAATCTGGGGCGACGATTATCCACCGGTTTCCCAGGGTCAACGGCGGAAAAGGACCAAGTAGATCCATTCCGATCTGCTGGAACGGTGTAGTTGGCGGAGGAATCGGCTGCAGGAGACCTGCCGGCTTCGACGGCGGTTTCTTGCGTCGCTGGCACTCATGGCAGGATCGGGTGTAGAGGTGGACGGTTTTGGGGAGCTTGGGCCAGTAATACTTTTCACGAATACGGGCCAGTGTCCGGCTGTAACCAAGGTGTCCGGACGTCGGGTCGTCATGACATGCTTGAAAAATCTCCTCTCGAAGGTCGGCCGGGATTACCAGTAGCCACGGCGAGTTGTTGTTTCCGAAGTTCTCTTTGTAGAGCACACCCTGTCGAATGGCGAAAGTCGGCAGGGTTCGTGAGAAAACACGGGGCACGGTACTCCCGCCCCCTTCCAGGTGCTCGATTAATGCTCGCAGCTCAGGATCGTCCCGTTGACGTCGTGCCATGTCGTCGGTGTTGACTGCTCCTAGGAAGCACTCGTCGTCATTGTCGTCGCTGCAGCCGGAAGGGGTTTCGACGGGGGCTCTGGACAGGCAGTCGGCGTCGCTGTGCTTGCGGCCTGACTTGTAGACCACAGTCATGTTGAACTCTTGTAGTCGGAGACTGCATCGAGCGAGGCGTCCTGACGGGTCCTTGAGGTTCGCAAGTCAGCAAAGCGAGTGGTGGTCCGTCACCACGCGGAACGGGCTCCCGTACAAGTACGGACGAAACTTCGTGATTGCCCAGACGACCGCAAGGCATTCTTTCTCAGTCGTGGAGTAATTTTTCTCCGCCTTGGACAGTGTCCGACTTGCGTAGGCGATGACTCTCTCGATGCCTTCTTGCACTTGGACCAGTACTGCGCCGAGTCCAGCGTTACTTGCGTCTGTGTGAATCTCGGTTTCCGCATCCTGATCGAAATGACCAAGCACAGGAGGAGTCTGGAGTCGTCGTTTTAACTCGTCGAATGCCTGCTGCTGCTCGTCGCCCCATTCGAACTTCTCGGCGTCCTTCATCAGGTTTGTGAGCGGTGCGGAAATTTTAGCGAAATCCCGAACGAAGCGTCGATAGTAGGCGCAAAGTCCAAGGAATCTTCGCACGGCCTTCTTGTCTGTCGGCGCTGGAAATGCCGCGACGGCGCGAGTCTTCTCGGGGTCTGGGCGGACGCCTTTGTTACTAACCACGTGGCCCAGAAACTTCAGTTCGTCGTAGGCGAACCGGCACTTTGACGGCTTGAGTGTGAGTCCGGCGGTCTGAATGGCTTGGAGAACAGCTCGGAGTCGTCGCAAGTGCTCGTCGAAGTCACTTGAAAACACCACGACGTCGTCAAGGTAGACGAGACAGCTCTGCCACTTCAGCCCTGCCAGTACTGTGTCCATGACACGCTGGAACGTTGCCGGCACCGTGCATAGGCCGAAAGGCATGACCTTGAACTCGTACAGGCCATCTGGCGTAACGAAAGCTGTCTTCTCTCGGTCCCATTCGTCGACTTCAATCTGCCAGTAGCCGCTCTTCAGGTCCATCGATGAAAAGTATCGAGAGTGGCGCAGGCGGTCTAGCGTGTCATCGATTCGGGGAGTGGATAGACGTCTTTCTTCGTTACGGCGTTCAGCTGCCGGTAGTCCACGCAGAACCTAAGCGTTCCGTCCTTCTTCCTGACCAGCACGACTGGAGAGGCCCACGGACTCCTTGAAGGCTGGATTATGTCGTCGTTGAGCATTTCTTCCACTTGCTGTTGGATGACCTCCCGTTCTTTTATGGAGACTCGGTACGGCGATCGGTGCACAGGGAGCGCGTCGTCGTCGGTGACGATGCGATGCTTCGCAACGGTGGTTTGGCGCACCTTCGACGACGTCGCGAAGCAGTTGTTATATTCGGCGAGGAGGTCACTCAGCTGCCGTCGTTTCGGGCCTGGAAGCTTGGGGTCAATGTCAAGCTGCGCTGGCGGCGTAATGTCTTGCTGAGGTGGCGATGATTCTTCATCAATCGCGGCGATTTCGGCGGAGTTCCAAAGTTCCTCGACGTGGCCCACAGCGGCACCTTTTGTGAGGTGTTGCGTTTCTTGTCGGAAGTTTGTCACGAGGACAACGGTGCGCCCATCCTGAAGTTTAGTCACTCCTCTTGCGACGCCTATTCCTCTTCCCAGGAGCAATCGAAGGTTGCCTTCAAGAACAACTTCGCCGCAGGTAGCTGCCATCGGTCACGACGGGTACGACAACACTTGATCGTGGCGGCAGGTTCACGTGGGCGGCAGCGACTCGGACGGTGGCTGACGCTGTTTGGGGTTTTTCTGAAGGCGGAACAGGCTTGCGCAGCGTCAATCTGTTCTCACCAAGGTCGATGACGGCGCCGTATTCACACAGAAAGTCCATGCCGAGGATGACGTCTCTGGAACAGTCTTGTAGAACGACGAACTTCACAGGGCACGTCTCACCGTGGATCTCGACTCGAGCAGTGCATCTCCCGACTGGTGTAATGAGGTGTCCTCCGGCGGTTCGTATTAGAGGTCCATCCCACGGCGTCATGACTTTTCGAAGGCGGCGGGAGAGCCTCCCACTCAAGACTGAGTAGTCTGCTCCGGTGTCTACGAGTGCTGATGCGTCGTGGCCGTCGATGGCGACGTTTAGGTTGTTGGACACCGTTGCAGGGGCGTCGTTGGGATGCGTGGCGTCGAGAGAGTGGGAGCGCTCCGGCGTTCTTGGAGGCTCTTTACTTGGGTCGTCTTCGGCAACGGCACCTCCGGGCGTTGCCGCACTTAGTTTTCCGGACGAGATAGGGGGACAGGCTGTCACGGCGCGACCGACGGAAAGGCGATGCGGAACGTCGTGGGGATGGAGAACGGGAACCTCGTGGTGCTGTTGGCGCTGGTGACGGAGGGCGACGGAGGTATTCCTCGATGTCTCTTGGTCGTTCTCCAAAACGAGGTCGACGGTCGTTTGGCGCGAATCCTCGCAGGCCGAGCTGGCGGTAGGGGCACCTTCGGTAAACGTGGTCAGCCTCCCCGCAGTGAAAGCACACCGGACGGCCGTCATCCGTGCGCCACACGTCGGTCTTTCGAGGTCCACGCTGCTCTTGGCGCGGAGTGTACTGCGGCGAAGAGACTTCTCGTCGGGGTGCAGCTGGGTACTGCCGGGTGACAGGAGGCTGCGGACGACGAACAACTGCGGCGTAGGTCACAGCTGGTGGTTCCGGTGTGGCGTCGGCGAGAACGTCTGGCTGGAGCGCTTGCTGGACCTCTTCTCGAACAATCTCGGCGATCGAGAGTGAAGCTGGACGTTCGGCGGCCGGTAGCAGCTTCTTCAGCTCTTCACGGACGATGTCCCGGACTATCTCGCGGATGTCCGTGTTGTTCCAGCCAGAAGACGAAAAGGCAGCGACGCCGGGACCTCGGTGATAGTGGGCGGCACGAGCTTGAAGGGCACGTTCGATGTTGGTGGCCTCCGTGATGAAGCCTTCGACGGTGGTAGGCGGGCTCCGAACAAGGCCTCCGAAGATGTTTTCTTTTACGCCGCGCATCAAGACCCGCAGCTTTTTCTCTTCGGAAGCGTTTGGGTCGGCGCGATTCATCAGGTGGAGAACGTCTTCGACGAAGCTTGTGACGCTCTCGGTCTGCCCTTGGGTTCTCGCTCGCAGGAGTTCGTCGGCACGCTGTCGTCGGTGCTGGTTGGCAAAGGTGCGTCGCAGCTCGGCCTCGAATTCTTCCCACGACGAAATTGACGCTTCGTGGTTCTCAAACCAGGTGCGTGCCGTGCCTTCCAGAGCGAAGTAGACGTTCTGAAGGCACTGCTCCGGTGTCCATCGGTTATGGCGGGCCACTCGTTCGTAATGTTGAAGCCAATCTTCAACGTCCTCGTGGATCTCCCCGTGGAAAGGCGTCGGAGTCCGGGGTGCGACGGGCAGGTATACGACGGCAGAAGCGGCCGGGGTCTCCGACTGGTTGGCCATCGTCGTCGTCCTTGTTTCCCTGGTCCTAGGTGGCAAGGGTCCTAACTCCGGGGGTAGGCCAAGGTTCCGGCGACTTGATCGGAGCTCGGTCTGGTCTTCGTTGGGTTCTTCGGGGCTTGGCGATCGGACTTGCACTGCGGGAACTCGGAGGGGTACGCGGCAGGGGCATGCGTTACCCAGCACCTCCACCAAAATGTCACGAATGGAGAGGCGAGGAAACAAAAGAATAACTGGAAAACTGAAACGTTTAATGGGGGCGAACTTGTGCCCAAAAGAAAAAGGAAACAGAAAGATAACAGCAGAGCGTCGCGGGCGTCGGAGTCGGCGAAAGAGCAGAGTCGAACGCTGGGGCGAAACTGACTGTGGCTCGCTACGCGGAGCCCCTTATGTACACGCGTGAGCTTCTGGAATAATCGGCGCAGGAAAGTTCGACGCGTAGAACATTCGCACCTCGAACAATCAACAGGATTCTCGAATTTGCTAGAACACTAAAATGCAGGGATAAACAAAAGACACGTCGCTCCCAGGAATCGAACCCTGGCTTTCTGCGTGGAAGGCAGGCGCGATAACCGTTAGGCCACGAGCGCGCTGCCTGCTTGGCCACCTGCGCGCGCGGCAATATGCTCCAATGCGGAGAAAAGTATAAGCAGCGGTCTTCTTTTTTGATCCCCGAAGTGCTGCAGGAAGTACCGGTTGGTCTTGCAGGAGACGGGGCGGCGTGCGGCGTGCGACCTTGGTCAACGTTTGCGCGGTGGTGTGTCCGCAGTAACCCTCTCCTTTGGATTCGTGCGCACGTGCGTTCAGCAAACGATTTGTTAAAGGATTGTTTTGTGTACGTGGCCACTTCTCTGCCAATGAGGAGTTGGTGGCAAAAAGAAAAGACATGCGATACTCATGGCTCCGTCGTTTAGTTACTCTAGTTCTAGCTGGCAACAAGCCATCGGTTAAAGTCTGCCAACAAGGTGCTGGAACTGGCCAGTGACCACAGGCTGGAAACCCAAACCAAAGCCTCCTAAATACTGACAAAGCCTGGCAGATCGCCACGAGAAGCGGCCGCCGAAATGGAAAAGGTGCAGCGGCAGACAACGGATGAGAGGAGAGCCACGTGACTGGCGCCCCGATGCGGCGAGACTCAGAAACACACTTCTCCCGAGCGAACAAGTGTGTTTCGGGTCCTCGCCGCTTCAAAAGTTGTGCGCTGACGTCCAGGTTCCCCGAGAAATGGCTCTTTGATGCTCTGTGCTACCAGATCCCCGCGTTCCAAATCTGCGACCGGGCACGCTATCGCTCCGTCGTCGAACTGCCAGGCTTTGTGAGTATAGAAGAGGCTATGCCCAAACCCACAACCATGCCCGAAGCAATACTAGCGCGCC
This sequence comes from Ixodes ricinus, assembly GCA_037355805.1. Lineage (NCBI taxonomy): Eukaryota > Metazoa > Arthropoda > Arachnida > Ixodida > Ixodidae > Ixodes > Ixodes ricinus. The sequence continues at coordinate 18,041 of JAZHYW010013571.1, read as the reverse complement.
TCGAAGCGTCTGACAACGAACGCGACGCTAACACGCGACGTCACCAAGACGGACGCGTCTGCCGCTTTTAGGCGTCTCTCGTTCGAGCTTCAGCGTCTTTGTTGCTTGGGGCGGGTCGGGGATTTATTATCAATGACGTCAGGAGCAGGACTTGCCTTCTAGGCGGTATTGCCAGAAGTGACTGGGTGAACGGACTCTTGCTGGCCAGACTGGACGCGAGAGATGGCCGATCGACTCACCCTCTGCACGCATCCGACGAAGGACTGCAGCACGGCGGCACCCGCGGCAGTCTCTCCGGGGTCCGGCACCCCTCCGAGGTACAGGTTGAGGGGCAGCGAAAGCTGGGTGAAGGCCCCCGGTGAGTGGGCTTCCACGCGGGGCTGCTCGTCCACCGACAGGCTGCCCAGCCGGCCCGTCCGCGACGCCCGCACCGTGTGCCACTCGCCCAGGGCCACGGGGACGCGCTCCTGGGCCGGGACAGGGAGGAAGTTGTACCTCAGCGACAGCGATCAGTTCGGTAATCAGAGATTTCAGTTTTGAAACAGAATAAGTTTTATCTGCCGAATTTTATAGCAAAATCGTTATGGTGTCACGTAACATCATGACGCATGCAAAGGTGCATTTAGTAGATTTCTTCTTCGTTGCCCGACGTTTCGAAGCCGGCTCGGCTCCGTGGTTCGCGGGTGACTCTACGTGGGCCGAAAGGTTGCAATCTGTCGTTGTCATCTTCTTCATGCCAGTATTGTTTTCTTCTCCCTTTTTATGTGCGGCGCATTGTAGCCCGTGTATATAGCTGCTGGGCAGCGTTCCGGTGGATCGGTTCAGGTTGTTGCTCGTATTTCGTATCTGCCAGGATCGTAGTAAGAGCCGTTTCCTCCAGTTTCTCTTCGAAGATGGAGCTGCTGTCGAAGGCGGTGACGTGGCCGGTCTTCTCAGCATGCTCTGCCAGCGTGTTGCCTTGGATGTGTCTCTTCTTCACGTCATACTTAGGTCTGCGCAGACGTTCGGGAAAGTTCTTTGTTTCCCCCACATACGAGGCGTCGCACTCAGCCCAAGGAATTCGGTAAACCAGTCCTTGAGTTCTTTCTTAAGGACGGCGACCCTTTGGATGAGGAAGATAATGACCTATGGTTGAGACGGGCTTGTGTGTAACTGCGACGCCGTACGGTCGCAGAGCGCGGGCGAGGACCTCGCTCGTGCCATGGAGGTACGGGACGCACATGCGGCTGGATGTGTTTTCGTACTTTGCTGCAGGAGGGTGACGTAGTTTTGCATATCTTGTTGACGAATAATGTTGGGTAGTTGCTTTTTGGAGGTCTCGTTTCATAAGATCGACTTCCATTTAACCTTCCATGGTATACTGGAAAAGCCACCGGTCGCTACCTAAACTTCTCGTCAGACCACTCTACATCTCACAAATCCTCTGTGGTGTCGGCGTTTTTCGACGCGCCCTCACGGTCTGCTCAACAAAGAAGTCACTTAAAATCGAAGTCGATCGTATAAAACGAGATGTCCGAAAAAACAACTACCCAACAAGATTCGTCAACAAGATATACAAGAGACTACGTCACCCTCCCGCAGCCAAGGACAAAAACAGTTTTTTTTACGAAGGAGTTACACATAAAAGGCGTAACACGGACAGGACATCTTCCACGGAAGATGTGCTGTCCGTGTTCTGTCCTTTATGTGTAACTCTGTCGCAAAACAATTGTGTGGAATGCCAACCCGCTCCTTAAAAGCAGTAAACAAAAACACATTCAGCCGAATGTGCGTCCCGTACCTCCATGGCACGAGCGAGGTCCTCGCTCGCGCTCTGAGACCGTAGAGCATCGCAGCTGCACGTAAGCCCGTCTCAACCATAGGTCATTACTCTCCTCTTCCAAAGGATCGCCACCCAAAAGAAAAAGCTAAAGGACTGGTTTACCGAATTCCGTGTGCTTAATGCAAGGCCTGGTATGAGAAGGAAACAAAGAACTTTCCCGAACGTCTGTGCAGACTTAAGTATTACGTGAAGAGAGAGACATCCAACTTCCAAGGCAACGCGCTGGCGGAACATGCTGAGAAGACCGGCCGCGTCGTCGCCTTCGACAGCGGCTCCATCCTCGATAGAGGAAGAAACTGGACGAAACGACTCTTACTAGAATCCTGGCACAAAGAAAATACGAGCAACAACCTGAACCGATCCACCGGAACGCTGCCGAGCAGCTATATACACGGGCTACGGTGCATGCACCACACAAAAAGGAGAAAACAATACTGACACGAAGAGGAAGATAACAACGACACATTGCAACCTTTGGGCCCACATACAGTCATTCTTGAACAAGGAGCCGAGCCGGCTTCGAAACGTTGGGTACGGAGAAATTGGTTAGTCTACAAAGTACCCCTTTCATATTGCATACCTAACCAGGTGGAGTTCCGACGAAATGTTTACATTTAACATCATGACGCACCGTGACGTCATGAGGTCACGTGACTCTGTAACGTCACCCAACACCACAACATCGCGTGACGACACAGTCATGTGACGTCATGACGTTGTGTGATGTCACACAGATACATGTAACGTGTGCCCAGCTCATTCACCACACATTCTGTGCTCCCCGTTCTTTGTCAGCTTGATCAAGGTAATGTAATTTTTTTGTATTGGAATTTAAACCTTTCTTTTCTGTTGGAATTAGGAACTAACCATATGGTGGAAAGGGCTGATCTGTGACACTAACTTCGGTGGTAAATTTGGTCCCACAATACCTTTTTGAGATGAAAGTTTTAAAAACCTTAACGTTCTAAAAGCAAAAAAAAAAAAAGTTGTAGGTTGATGAGAAACATATACACCCGAACCAAGGACCGAGTTATATGATGCGTACGTTTACACATGGGCGTTTTCACGTCAGATCGTACAATGATGGTCTGGGTCATACTTTTTATATTTTGTAAAAAAAATATATATGTGAAAGCCATGCTTTTTGGAAGAAGTATTCAGCTATATTTGAAAGTTGCAGCTAATTTTCTTCCGGAGAAATGAAATTTCGAAGCTCGAGACGTGAAGATTTTTTTATGTTTTACTATGGTACTTTGCACAGCCATCAATTTTACATCTAACCATGACCGCAGAATACTTTTTCTTACTAAATTTATGAGAGATTTACAACATATATACAGAATATTAACAGTTATAATAAAAAAAATGTGTAAGCAAAAAAGCTGCGAAGCACGTCAAGTAAACACATTTTAGAGACACATTCACAAATATTTACCAACAAACTGCTTTATATAAAATGGCGCAAAATGTTTCAAAATGAGAATTCGTAGATATATTTTACGAATACATCAAAACGATATGCTTAGCCGTTCTTGTAGTTGTGTTACTAATGCAGAAACGCAGCTGATTTTTCTAGATGTGGCAAAATGAAACGTCGCAATCTAAAAAAAGCTATATTTTATTTCTCTTAAACTCTCCGTGACCGTATGAAGTGCCTTGAACTAATTTGTGATGGCGAAACATTGAGTGGCCTATGACCTACGACAAGTAACATTGAGTAACATATAACCTACGATAGGGCAGCGGTGCTGCTTTATCTTAGGGTATGAGTCATGCTGTCCCTAGCTTAGCCTCATATTTCTGTTTCTTTGCGTTGCCTACTAAGAACTCTGCAGCCACCTTTCAAAACGCGTCCAAGTTAAGCGTCTTTATTGGAGAACCTATAATGCTGCGGATGACTTACATATTTAAAATCTGGGTGAATTCAATAGCTTTCTATGATGCCCACCATGTTTGTAGTTGAAATGATACTTTAAAATGTTAATAATTGCGAAATTAATGACTAAAATTGATTATTAACTCTAGCTATATCAAACACTGTTCCCTCCTAAATTTGCCTTTTGCCAGGGACCAATATTCATTAACTATTTGCCTGTTCGATGCGTATTTTTCACAGGAACGACTTGGCCCGCGTTTCGTGAATCACCCTGTATGCGTACAGCTGAGTGCTTCACCCAAGGACACGCCTTTTATATAGTGTGTATTTTACAGAAATGTACAAAATATGACTCGGACTATCGTTTTAGGAACTGACCTAGAGACATCCAACAGCAAAAGCCTTGTAGTTATCAACTGCTATCTGTATTCCCTTGTACGGTACACACAGATGCTTAGAAATGGTAAGCTGGTTTGTTTGCCGTCGCACAACGTTGAACACCAAGATACCGACTTTCCAGATACTACTTCCTAGCCTTGTTGTCATCGGTGACAGACGTTCCTCGTGTCCGGGCTTTCCGTTTCACGATAAAGGCCCGTTCACACTCTTGCGACCTCTTAAAACTGGGTTCCTTAAAACCTCTTACAACGAGAGGATACACTGGCGCCATCTATTGGGTAGCAGTGTAAACTTGGCGGTCCGGCATATTTTCTATTTCTCTCGAGCATTATCCTTTCTTTCTTGGCTCAAAAAACTTTTGTCAACGTTATAAACGAGTCTTTCTTATAGGTATTAAGCACATTTGACCTCGGAAATACGGCAAAACCTTCGCTCTTGTGAAATGGAGTTCCAGGGTCACCGCATAGATGGCGCCAGTGTGCCAGTGTGTTCTCTCGTCCTAACAAATTTTAAGAGGTTTTAACAAGTCTTGGTCTCTCTCGGTCGTACTCGGTTGCAAGAGTGTGAAAGGGCCTTTATGGACTGTGCCTACAGCTCTCAACTCTCGGCAGCAGTGGCGGCTGCCGAGAGTCCTTCATAAGCAAAAGGCCCAAGATGGATGGGGCGGGGTGTGAAGTGTGTGTGTGTGTGTGCGGGGGGGGGGGGGGGGTTGGGTGACAACGCATTGCAACACAAATACAAAGCTAAGCAAGAGGCAGCGCGACTTTTTAGACCCTAAGATAGACCAGCATCGATGAACAGCCTTTCTTGGTTCTAGAGAATGTCTATTTGAAGCCGGCGTCGTGCGGCAGAGCCCTCTATAACGAAGACAAACAAGGTCAATTTGAGTGAAGGTTTGTTATCGTCTTTCTCTTAAGGAGGTCATATGTTACTCAACGTTTTGCAATCACAAGTTGGGTCAAGACATTGCGAAGGATTAATGAAAGTAAAACAAAAAATATAAGGATTTTCTCATTAAATATTAACGTGCAATTTTACCAAATAATAATAAAAAAACTACTGCGTTTGCGCATTTTCACAATTAAAAAATGGCAAGCATATATATATATATTTTATATATTCATAAAATGTGCCAGAAAAAGATGCTAATTTGAGTACATTGTTTGACATTTTATATAAAGTACTTTGCTGATAAATAATTTGCGAGTGTATCTCTAAAACGTGTTTACTTGACCTGTTTCGTAGCTTTGTTTGTTTAGAAATTCTTTATTGTAATTTTTAATATTCTGCATGCATGCTATAAACCTTCCATCAAATGAGTAAGACAAATTATTACTACGTGCATGCCTAGGTGTGAAATTGACAGCCGCGCAAAATACCGTAGTGAAACCTTAGCAATCTCGAGCTTCGAAATTTTATATCCCCGAAAGAAAATGAGTTACGGTGTTCATATAGAGTTGATTGCCCTCTTCATAAAAAAATGGCTTTCCCATATAAATTTTACATAAATATATGAAGAAAAAAGCCTCATCTCCTCCTCTCCCTCAGCTTCTACTCGTACGCGGAGCGCAAGTTCGTCTGCCTCTTTCACGGTGGTTGTGAGCCACTCAGAGCTCGAGCCAATCAGAGCTCGGAGTTCTGACGTCACGTCAGAACTCCGAGCTCTGATTGGCTCTGAATGAAGGATAGTGGGTAGACCTCAAGGCAGCTTGCTTTGAGCTCTACCCACTATCCTCCAATCAGAGCCAATCAGAGCTCGGCGTCTTTATGACGTCACCAGAACCCCCGCGCAAGACGCAGACAAACCTGCGCTCCGCGTACGTTCTGACGAGGAAAGGTTTGGCACAAGGGCGTGCGCTTGCCTGAGCACGGCGGTGCCCGAGGAGAGGTCAAAGCGGAACTCGACGTATCCGTTAGCCATCTGGAGGGCGACGAAGTCCCCGTGCCGTCCATCTTGCAGCCGTTGTAGAAGAAGACGCCGTGCGGGGAGAGCGGCTTGAAGGCCACCTGCACGTCTAGGAAGGACAGGTGCCCGTTGCCCAGGCCGGAGAACCGCAGGTAGGACGACCCGTTGAACGAGGGCACCACGATGTCCACCGCTGCGCCAAGAAGATGAAGACGGCCGCCGTCGACACTTTTTTCTTTGTTCAACCATAAACAGCCGCAGCTAGAGCGTCATAAATTTGCCCATTTTCCGCGAAGAGGTTTGGGATATGTGGTGGAATGAACACGTTGACATGTTTTTGCCGAACGCGCGCGACATTCTCTTACATCGGTTCCGGAAGGAGCCCATGAAATGATGCTGCTGCTCTGTTTGGTCTGAGTCGCATGGTGCGATTTTGCTCGCAATTTTGCGACTGCGACGTTGAACACCGCGGCTTCCAACACGTGTTTCTTTTTTTCGCACGAGCGACGCCGCAATTTTGAAATCGCAAGTAAAATCGCAACACGTGAATCAGGCTTTACAATGTGCGAGAGCACGCGAATTGCTGTTCTCACTATTTCTATGCAGATAAAATTATTTTTGTAGGTACATAGACTCTTGCGAAGTGGTTGTTCGTATTAAAAGGGCGGTGGTGTTTTTTCGCTGCACTTAGAGCACGCGAAGTGCGAAAAGTCACGCTGGAAAACGCAAAAGGTTCCGCGTCTGTTCGCAACCCTTCCATTATAAATGAAAATTGTACGTACTGGGATGGAATCGTGCAGTCATAGGCGTGCTGCCCAATTTCTCTATTTGGAGCGGAGATATCAGGCGCCAATAAGTCGCTCTAAAGCCGCGCGCACACCTTGCTAATACATCGCACAAAAGACAGTCAGCGGATACCGTCAGAGGCCTTCCTTGTTCTGGAGGTCACACCTGGTCATACAAAAACTACCTGCAAACAAGTTCAAAGCATACATATGTATGAAACAAACCCGTTTCGAACATGATGCTCCAGGCGTGTTCGCAGGTAATTCGGTCTTCATGTCTGCAGCCATAGCCTCCTCTATACTCACAAAGCCTGGCAGTTCGACGGCGAATGAGCCATAGAGTGCCCCGGTCGCAGATTGGAACGCGAGGATCTGGTAGCACAGAGCATCAAAGAGCCATTTCTCGGGGAACCTGGACGTCAGCGCAGCTGTGCTTTTGCAGCGGCGAGGACCCGAAACACACTTGTTCGCTCGGGAGAAGTCTGTTTCGGCGTCTCGCCACAGCGGGGCGCCAGTCACGTGGCTCTCCTCTCATCCGTTGTCTGACGCTCCGCCTTTTTCATTTCGGCGGCCGCTTCTCGTGGCGATCTGCCAGGCTTTGTCAGTATATAGGAGGCTATGCTGCAGCGAACACCGAGCTTATTGTATGATGTATGAGCAGTGGGACGGCTGCTTAAGAGTCCACAGTCTCGTCCACCTTATTAAAATTATGATTTTTATGCACGCTCAGAACAGAATCATAATCGCGGTATCGTCAGCTCGGAAGCTCACAAGGCCCGAAAGCATTCACTTGCTCGCGTTTTTTTTGGTATGTGAACTGCAGAAGCAGCCTTCTAAAATATTGGAAAAGAACTGTTGCAGAAGCCCTCGTGAAGTGCTCGTGTGGTAGATGCCGAGCAGGACTCACGTGTCTCGCAGGAACTTCCCGCAAATCCCAGGGCGCAGAGGCAGACGCCACGCTCTGTCCCCGTGGCGATGCACTGGCCCCCGTTCTGGCAGACGACGTGGCTGCACGCATCGCCGCCGCAGTCGTCTGCAAGTCGCAGAGAGCAGCGTTGAGGGACACCGTACAGCGTGAACATAACAGTCATCCCCAATCTCGCGTCCAAAATTTTTGACACTTTCGTAGTAACGTTTTCTTAGATCAGGGGATGGGCAACGTTTCCGCTGCAGTGGGCCAAATCGCCGCGAAACGGAGATGAAGCGGCCCGGATGAAAAACCGGAAGGGGGGGGGGGGCGAGCTTCTGAACGTGAACGATAGGACGCACAGTGAACTGCTATGCCCCAAGATTTATGCTAAAATTTTGACCAGTCGCTTGGCACATAATCTTCATAGTAAGCCTCTGTGTGTGTGACAGAAACTGTTGAAATTGTGAATGGTACAAAACCGTGACTTCGAACAGTTTATATTGGATACCATGACCTTAATTACTGCTTCTCAATACACCACCTTGGTGCAAAATATTGCGCATAGGTGATAGATATAGTAAGCGTGCATAGAAAACTAACCACCTGGTGCGCTGGCTGTTTCAGAATTAGTACGACCAATTACAGAAGAAACCAGATATAGTTCTTGCTCCTTTAGTCTGCAAGAGTACGTATGTGTGTGTGTGTGTGTGTGTGTGTGTGCGCGCGTGTGTGTGTGTGTGTGTGTGGCTGTGGTGGTTTGGGGGGGGGGGCTTCTGGTAGTGTGCCAGAGGGCCGTATCATATGACCGCGCGGGCTGCCGGTTGCCGACCCCTGTCTTAGATTATTAGGTCACCCGGGAAAGAAGGTATCCCTGCTGGTGACAGATTTATTTCTGAGTAACCTGAAATTGCGCAATGTTTGGGGGTACAGAGTAACGGCCTTAAAGGCCGGCGTACACTACGTGCATTCCACTTTTTCCCACCACGTCCTTTCCCATATCCTGTCCACTTTTTATCTTGCCCCGACCTGGCTCCTCTTGAAGCTTAGGAAAGGGGGAGCGGTAAGAGAATTATCTTCCCTGCAGAAAACCAAGGTCTTACGTCGGCCTTTTAGTTTGGGGACTACGTGTCTCAGGCAAGAAAACAACAACTATAGACAACTTTTTTTAAAATCTTTTTGAATATATGCGGTCCGCCTGCTAGAGCAGCCCTCTCGGGGATCGGAGTTCCCCTTACTGTTACGGACCTACTTTCGCTTGGGGCAATTACAGTGGGCTAAGCTCACAGCGTAGTGCGTAATGCAATGCTTAAATTTGCCACAGCATCCGGATCATTATCTTGTTAAGCCTTTCCAAACTTGCTGATAGCCTACAGTTAGCATATTTACAATTAACAACAACAAAAATTAACACATGATCAAAATATTTAGATAATTTGCCCCTTTATGAGTAGTGCCAAAAAAAAGTTCGGGAACAACAATATCAACTATCTAGAAGAGCGTGTTTCTTATTAGATAACTTCGGGTTAGGTATAGCAATTTTTGTTTATGTGAGTTAATTGCGAGATATATTCAAGTTGAGGCACGTTTGAGAGCTTATACGAGACTCGAAAGTGCCGTATTTCGCAGAGCGGTGATCAAGAAGGCAAACTCCAGAACAGTAGAGAAAGACAGGGAGGTTGGAGAGTCCGATGATCCTTCTCAAGGTCATTCAGTTGTTCAGCTGCAGGATTGAGCAAGTTGGCTGTTCATACTCGTCATTTACGGCGCACAAGAACCGTTCACCCTCACGCACAGATTAACGATGCGCGCTGCAAATTAAACATTCGGTTACGTGTTGGGACGCTCCGGGGATGATCGACCTAAAGACACCCGAACAGGGCGATCGGCAACACTGACCAACGTCTATGCCTCCGATGGCGTCCCCTCGGCCTCCCGTCCTGAAGTCGTAGCGCCGTCCGTTGATCTCCAGGCGTCTGACGCAGCCGACGAGGCCCTCCCTCGTGCCCAGTCGTCCGGCGGCCAGGCTGGCGTTCGGAGAACCGCCCAGGTACACGTGCAGCCGGAGCGTGATCCTCGAGAACAGGCCCTGTCGAGAGAGCGGCCGAGACAACGTTTCGTCGAGGCCTTGGGTTTCTGAGACGCTGCGGTCGGTGCGAACTAAAGGCCCGTTCACACTCTTGCGACTGAGTAAGACCGAGAGAGACCAGACCGGTTCTTAAGCCTCTTGCGACGTCTTAAGACCGGATGCGCTGCAGCAGAGCTGGTCCTAAGAGATCGCAAGAGGCTTAAAACCGGTCTGGTCTCTCTTAGTCTTACTCGGTCGCAAGAGTGTGAACAGGCCTTAAGACTACCGGGTGCAAGAATAGAAAACCCTCCTCAATTTATGTCACGTCGCGCAAATATGAAAAACATCGCAGAAGGGTAAAACTCGGCCACAAAGTAGCGCTGAAGGGGATTGTGAATTGCGAAAGGTCAAGAACGCAACGTTAAGTTATCTGTTGAGTCTGTTTAACTGACCACCATGTCGCAATACGTACGCTCTTGCTTGATTTTTCAAGATGACTGGTAGCCATCTTGTCTTCTCGTGTTTAAGGTGAGTGATACGTATAGCTATTTTGATACGTTGTTATTTTTTAGCATTTTTTTGTGATATGCTTAGTTTGTTTGCAGCATTATAAGATCTATTTTGTTATTGAACTCCGAGACTAGCATCTATGGCCGTCGGTTCAAGCACTGATTGTATACTGATATAAAATATAATAAAGTAAAATGACTGAACGATTGAATGAAATCAAACATCAGATGAATATTTGAGAATGTTTCAAATCGAAAGATGGTTTCCTAAAATTTAATTTTTATTCATTGGTACTTACTTTTGCTTATTCATGGCTTCGCTAAGGGTAACGCCAACGTACACTTATCGACGTTTTTTTCGGTAATTACGCGGTACCCAGACATTACCTTGGAGCGTCCCTGCACCTGGTGGCCACTGTTGAGCTGCATCCAGGCGTCCCAGCGGTCTCTGTACACGGTCAGCGTGTTCCAGGCGTTCAGGAGCACTGGCTGGTCGCTGCGCAAGATGCCCTGGCCCATGCCACAGTCGAACCTGCAGAGCCAAGCGTCGGCGCACTGCACAGTTTAGACTCTTAGTTCGAGACACGACACCCGAAATGGCCATTTTATCATTTTAAATTAATTTCGGAGTAAATGATAGAGGTCAGAAAACTTATTGGAAACCAGATCACCCTTCTCTCAACAATAAAATCACGTCATTGTGTTTTTCCGATGACGCGGCAGGTTTCTCGAAACGCCATTGACCGGGACTTGAGTGGGGGATGACCCCGGTGACCCTCATTTTAGAGCGCAGCTCTTAGGCGCCTGTTTCCGGCTTGAGTGGCGTCGGCGTCAGCGTCGGCGTCGGCGTCGGCGTCGCCGTCGGCGTAACCGTGAGGTCACGTGACCCCCCACCCCCGAGGTCACGTGACCCCCCCTCCCGCGAGGTCACTTGACCCACACCCCAGTACCCTTCGCCTCCTCCGTCCTACAGAGAGTTGTAAACGGCTTTCACTTTTTCTTTCTCTTTCTTATTAACTTACTTCATTGCTGACTTTCGAGTGACACGTCACGTTCATTGAAATACCATTGGTTGAAGCCTTCTGGAGATGGCCACGGTTGGAACAGGCTTCAGGTTAGGGAATGCTCACTAACTTCACAGAGAAGTCAATAAGGCAAGGGCATTACCAGCTTCAATCATTTCGTCAATCAATTAGCAGCCAATCCGAACGAAGCATCAACCGCCAAGAACCAGAAATAAGGCGCGAACCGACCAACACCGTCACAGTAAAGACATCCCGGTTGTTATTAAGAATGTTTACCTCTTCTGTATCAAGCTTCATATCAAAAGCAGACTTGATACAGCCGTCAGGGACAAGAGCGAAGAAAATAGACTAAGACATATTTATATATATATATATATATATATATATATATATATATATATATATATATATATATATATATATATATATACTGTAAACAACCCATTCTTCCAAATTAAATCATACCATGGCATTAAAACAATTCAAACTTAACCATATTGTTTTCAAGATATATTTTTTTCTCTCGGGAAATTAAGGAATGAAATCTCCTGTCAACTGAAATTGTTACTTTTCCGTTACTTGACGGCTGTGTAGACGCGACTTTTATTTTGCGAAATAGTTTGAGATTGGATTAGGGCCTGCTAAAACAGAAAGAACATCTTTTTACTGTTCCTATCCCTGCTATGGCCCGCATGTGTGAGCCCACAGCATCATTTAAATAAATGCTAAATGACTGTCGAGGACTCTTTCTCGCCTGAACTCGACGAATCCCTTGTCTAGGACGATGGCGAAGTAGTCCCCCAGGAGCTCGGGCGTCTCCCCGGAGTACAGGAGCAGGGCGTCGTGGGTCTCGGGCCGGAACTGCAGCGACACCTGCATGGACTTGTGGGCGTCCCGGAGAGTGGGCAGGGCCAGGTACGAAGCGCCCGAGAACCGGGGGTGACGCAGCTCCAGCTCTGAAGAAAGCCGAAGGCACAATCAGATCAAGCAACATTGGTAGGTCACCATTTCTAGGCTAGGTGGCGCAAGCTACCGCCCGTTACAAAGGGTATAGCCATTAACATCCATCCATTCATTGAGCACGAAGCGTGTAATTAGATCCGAGTCCTCGCCGAATGCCGACGGAACCCTCGTGTCCAGTACGTGCTCAAGAGTACGGGCCCAAACAATGGCGGACTTAGAGTCTTAGACACATGGAGCAGCCGCTACCAGATGGCGCACACTTTTGAAAAGGGTATACCACGTCGGGGTCGAGTCGTGAGAGCCGCACGGTCATCGACGCTGGTGTTGATCCTCCGCCTAGCTAAACACACCGTACTTTTCGGACCATAGACCAACTCGCTGTTTACAGACAAGTCCGCGTTTGCCCGCACCGCGCCTGCGCAGAAACCAGTGCAGGTGAGGTGTCTGCGCTGGGACGACAGCAGCGCCACTGCTGCGGTGTGTCGTCAGAGCTGTGAGTTGATGTGTACAGTCCGCCGCGGATTATGCACGTTCAAAAGTACGGACTATGGACAGGTGACGACTGTACAATGATTTTTGTTTTGTTCTAGATCGTTCACGACGAATTTCGTGAACGACAGAGTGTGCTAATGTCGATTTATATGCCACGAGCTTCTCGGTGAGCTACAAAGCAAGCATCTATCAAGGTGTGCTGTGTACGAGGATATGTTTTTCGCGCACACTGGGCATCGGGTGCGAGCTCTGCACAATGCGGACTATCTAAGGAAAATAAAATGTTTTTACACCCGATACTTACACCCGAGGTATACCGGGTGAGGACTATAGTCAGAAAATAACTGCAACCCACGCAAGGGAGTCACGTCCGCAGCCATTAAGTGGCCGTGTGGAAGACCAACGTGTGTGCAGAACAGCATCTCAAGAAGACGACTTCCTGTTGGAAGCAGACAACTCTGGGGATGGAGCCATTTCTAATGCTTACAAATGCTCGTGACCTAACGAGAAGATCAAGTGTGGCGTAGCACGTCGAAGGCAATTACAGTAACGAGCAGAGCCCCGTCGGTGCCTGGCTATTGTGTCGGACTTCTCAGATGTTCTCGAGTTAATCGGCTTAGCCACTAAGAAGCTCGAGCAGTATAGCTCTCCAATGGTGCGATAGCTCTGGAGGAAGAATGGAGAAGGCCCGCTCTGACAAGAACAGAAAAAAAGAGCATGGATTTTGTTGGAGCTCGATAAGACATTCTTACATCACTGGATAAGCTGATTAAAGGAGGATCGATGACTGCATGGTGCTGTTAATTGGGAGAATCGCGGGGTTGTAAACAAATGTGCATTTATTAGAGCACACTGCCCTCGCAGCAACACTTTCGAGGTACTCGCGTCCCTACTTTTTCTCAAAGCACGCAGATGTCTAACCATTGTGATCCACCGAGGAGTTGGGCAAACAATGGAGCCTGGTCAACTTTTTTGATTTAGTGATTGGATATGCGCAGAGACACTGAGCCTTCGTTTCACGTGATACACCATTTTTGTGTGAAACTTTTTCTTTTTGAGCTGGCCATTAGTTAAGGGCTCTCTGTAAACCAAAGTGACTGGCGCAGCGCACTTGCAGCGCGGAACAGTTGGCAATAGGTACTGTTCTTTTTGAAGGAGTTTACCAAAGTAGAATTCATTAGAAGCGGGTCCATGTCCCCATAGCACTATCAAAAATATATTATCGTCTTCCCAGCGTAGGTTGTTGACAGCGTCTGTACATATATATACTCTTGCTTGTCCCTTCAACCGTATCATTCAAGATGTGATTCTGGCTCACGTAGCGAGTGAAGTGCAATCATTGACGCTTCTAAAACAGAACACAGGGATGTCTAGGTCTCAAGCTCTTAAGGCTGGTTCACATATTTATGACTGCTTACGACCGTGTGCCTTAAAACCTCTTGTGACTTCTTATGACGAGAGAACGCGCTGGCGCCAACTACCGGGTAGCCGTGGAACTCTTGGCATTTCCGTATATTTCTTTTTTTTTTCTTGGGTCATTTTTCATTTTTTGGGGTTCAAGAAATTTTTGACAGTGTTCTAGACTACCATTATGTATAGCTGGTAGGCATATTTGATATCGCTGATGCTGCAAAACCTTCCCTCTTGTGAAATGCAGTTCCAAGGTCACGTCATAGATGGCGCCAGCGTGCCAGTGTGTTTTCTCTCGTTGTAAGAGCTTACGAGAACCCGGTCGTAAGAAAATGCAAGTGTGTGAACAGGCCACTAGTCCCGAGAGCCAGCTCTACCTCACAAGCGACCACGTTGGGCTTGCGCCTTCGACGACTCTAACATCGCGGCCGTAATCGCCGCTGTAGAGGCAAAACAAAGCTCAGTTCCACCGTTCCCCGCAACGCGCGCGGCGATCGAACTTCGAGGTTAGAGAGCCCTATAGATTTCAGAGAGGAAGCAAATCGAACGATGGATAGCCCTCGCAATGTAATGGTGGACTGCGCTGGTTGGGCGCATGTGCAGACGGGTTCTTTAGAGAGTTTTAGTAGATATAGTTCAGAAGATTCCGATAACGATACCCGATATTCCGCCGCCTCCCTTGCGCATGCATCGTATCATTATCGGGTATCGTTAAGCCGGAGTTACACTGCTTAGACATCATACAAAAGACAGTCTGCATGCAGATTCGAACTCGAGTCACCGTGAGATCCATGCTTCGAATGCCGCACGGCAACGCGTTCGAGAGAAAACTTGGCAAGCGGCATTCGAACCACGGATATCGCGGTAACTCGTGTTTGCGGACTGTCTTTTGTACGATGCATGAGCAGTGCGACCTCCGGCTTTGGGGAGTTTTCGTAGATCGTTTCTTCCGTCCCGCAACGCTCTCCTGCAACCCGCTAACGAGATCCGGAACTCTGCAGTCAATGCCAGCGGCGCGCAGGCGCAGTAGCGGCGTCCTTGTTGCGGAGAGCGTAGCGGTGTAGGGAGAACGACCTACGAAAGCTTCCTGTTATCGGGGTTATCGGAGGTATTGGAAAGATCTACTAAAACTCTCTTTGTCGCGCGGCGAGTAAAATAGCGGGTGGACAGGTGGAGCAAGGCGGGAGACGGAACGGTCGACGACGCTCTGGCCGCTTCCCGGCATCTTTCTAAAGCAAACCACGAGAATTCGATCGAGAAGTTGGAAACATTCTCAAATCTAAGTAGTACCGACAGATTAAGAATGCAGGAGTGGCCACTTCCTAGCACCTTCTTATCGCTCTACAGCCCATGCGGTTGGGGTATTGACCAATTAGGAAAACAAGACGCGTGAACAAAATAGACCTGTGTCGGCGTTTCTTTGGTTTTCCGTGACTATATATAGACCAGTGCGCCCATTTCGTCCGCAATGCACTTGGCAGGGCCAATCACTGCAGTTTACGGAGGAAGCACGGCGAAAGGCGAGCCTCGAAATATATCTTGACCTAAAAAAGTTGGTATGGCGAATTGCTGGGCAACTGCTCTGCGTACGCGAAACGTCCCAGCATCCCGTGACACCAGGTCACGCGACGTTAGTTTCCCCGCTAAACTTGGTGAGAAAATTGACGTCTCGCGACCTGATGTCACGTGACTTATAACACCAGCTCAACTTCCCCGCTATATTTAGCGGAACAACCGAATCGGTGTGTAGGTCTGTGGCGGGCCCATAATGCAACACTGCGCGCGTTGCATTGTGGGACGCCACAGGCCACGCGCTTCCATAAAACGCGGCTTCGCGAAATCCGAGCGCCAAAGAACGTTGCGGGTTAACATACAAGCTGCGCCGTGACACTGGACGTGACGTTTCGCGTGCTTATGCTGTCTTCAGTATCGCAGCGCATCACGCAAACAACAGTCTGGAGACACTGTATCGTAGGAGGGTCCTGTCATGCTTGTCATGCAACACCGCGTCTTTTGTACAAAGTACGAGCAGCGTGACTGGGGCTTTAAGAGTGTGGCAGAATCTTGTCTCGCGAACAGCCGGTCGTGACCCACCCTGGTCGCAGAAGGGGCCCCCGGTGCCGAGGGAGCAGGCGCACCGGACGCCGCCCCGTCTCTCGTCCTGGACGCAGCGTCCCTCCGGAGAGCAGGCGAGCACGTCGCAGGACTCCGCCGCGGGTCCCGCGACGCCGTCGTGGGGAGACGTCGCCGCCGTGGTCGTGGCCGCCACCGTGTTGAGGGGCGACTCGTAGCGGCCCGAAGGATCGTCGTCGTCGTCGGCGTCGACCGAGTCGCCCTCAGAGGGCCCCGTCCGTCGCCTCCTCGAGACCTGGGAACGCAAAGCGAAAGAGCGGTTGTAGTAATACACCAACCCTCTTTCCACTTTAGGAGAACGAAGGCTAGAGAGGAGGCGAATGGGGAGGATGAAAGCACTAATCATGGCGAGGAGAAAGCTTCGCGGGAGGGGCTCGTCATGCTTCTTTCAACCTGCAACAGACTATGGCGATTTATGTTTTGTCCCACGACACGTTTGTACAGTGCGAAGCAGAGTTAGCGCGAACACCACATCGGCGCTTTTACGGCAACAACCGTTAGAGTCAAGGTTTTGTAGCGGAACCTAGAAGTTGCGCGGCGCTGTCCCCGTTGCTTGCAGGGTGCGGGCACCACCTTCGCAGACGACGCGCAGAGCCGTGTATAGAGAGAGTCTGGTCAATGGGAGGCGCGGGCAGAGCCAGGGCGTGCACCAGACGCTGAAAGAGGGCTTGGCATGCTCTCTTGGCCAACCAAAAGCCTAAAAGAATCCCCTAGCGGTGGTAGCGAGAAACAGTTTTAATCATAGGTATATGTTGGTATATGGTTTGAACAAGCGCGTAAGAGTGAAGTGTAGTGACCCTTCATGGTTGAAAATAGGGTGCACGTGATGTTTCGATCATGATCATGCAGAAAGATGTAAGAAACGAATGCGCCGCTCAACTCTGTTTTGCCTGGACCGCTCGGACGGCAGATTCCCGGCCCTCGGTGCTTGTCGTACGGATTATGTCGATCGATCCGCTAGTCGCACTCTTTCACCATGATTTTGGATGACCGTGATTGAAACATCACGTGCACCATATTTTCAGTCACCGAGAGTTACTCCGACGCGCTTATCAATTTTGTTTCTCACGACCACCGCCAGGGTATCATTTCCGGCTTCTAGTTGGCCACATTCAAATTTGTGAAGACGCCCTGGAACACGCCCAGCACGCTTTCGGCCAATGGCGCCTCCTCATTCGCTTCCTATACTTCCCAACGAATGGCCAAACACTCCACATATACGGCTCTGACGAAGCGTCGCACGTAAAGCCCCGGCGTTAGCCTCCAGGAAGCCTGTATTGCAGAGAGTTTCCAACTATTCGATTGGGGTCACGTGGTTTATGGGCGGCGTTTGCAATGCGAGCTGCGCGAGGAGGTGCAGAAAGCGTTGATCGTCTGCGAACCCCTCCGCCTTTCCGCCTGCTTTCCTCCTCGCCAAGCGAACACGCAGCGCATGCGCACTTGCGACCGATCTCCGCAGGAGGCGTCTGCCATTAAATTGCAAACGCTCCCCATGGCTTGAGATAGACTCCTCTTCAATCGGCTTTGTATAGCCTCCCAACGTAGGCAGCGCCGTCTCGCGGCCAACACGGGCGTTAGAAGAGGAGGAGGTCGGCGCTAGAAATAGCGCTGACCTTGCTGATGCGGCGCTGATTTGGCTCTATACTAGTAATACAGGGCTGATATACGGTGCTGAATCAGTGCTGAGTTACGTTCAAGTTGGCGCTGCATCGGCGCTCTTCATAGAGTTTTATTCAGCGCTGCCAT
>JAZHYW010013570.1:0-11963 GCA_037355805.1 Ixodes ricinus | reverse complement strand
CAGAAAACATAAATTAGTGGCTTAGCGCTGAACAATGAACACAAAATACTGCTTTTTAACGGCAATCGCCATATCACCCCTGAAGAAGAGTTGAGTAGGCCTCGAAACGTAGGGTCTTTATTTTAGGGTTTGGTAGTGTATCGTCATTTAATTAGTGGGAAACTTGTGAGGTCACAAGGTCCTGTGATTCCCCGCCAAATTCAGTGGATAGATATTTTTGCAAAATATAGCGTACCAAGACGTACCTACACGAAACACACTGAGGGACCCGCTCTAATATCACATTCACCACTTCTGGATCCATTCAGCGCCGCCTATCTTGCGTCAGCATTACTGCCAGCGCATCTTGCAGCGTCTCATAATCGCGACGCTAGAACGCGGCAACGCCAGAAGACGCGTCTGCTGCTTTCCGGCATAGCGATCCCGTCAAGCTTCAGCGTATCTGCCGCTTGAGGTTGGCTTGGGATCCACCTAAATATGACGTCATGCTCAAGCCTTTCCTCTACTTGGTATTGATCTGCTGCAATACTTAGCCAGTAACAGCTGTCTCGCGGTACATCATTTGACGTTGGAGAAGAAAATAAAGGGAAGGACGTCACCTGCACAATGAGGGCGGCACAGAGTGACTTATAGCCTGAGAAACTTGTGAATGAACCAGCCAAGGAGCCAGCCGACGGCTTTGCCAATAAGGGAAGCCACGTCGAGCAGGTAGAACCTAAAAACAAGAATGCACAGACACTCACCAGCAAGGAGTGATTGTCTCTTAGATCCGGATTTGCATACTGCCCAACGCGTTACCTATTCGCTACTATACGGAGAGCAAGTTCCTCTGCTTTTTGCGCAGGAGTTGCGCTGACTTCAGAAAGACGCCGAGCTCTCGACTCGCTCTGAGTGAAGGATAGTTGCTAGACTTCGAAGCAAGCTGCCTCGATGTCTACCCATTATCCTTCATCCAGAACCAATCAGAGCTCGGCGTTTTGAGACGTCACCACCACCCTGCAAAAGAAGCAGACGAACTCGCGCTCCGCATACCTAAAATTGGTCACTCTTCCCTCGTGCTGCAGTAACGCTTGTACTGTTGATGTCCTTATCTTTGTCGAATAATGAGCGTGCCTACAGAAGGTGCGTTTATTTTAGCACTGAAAAAAAAAAAAAAGGAAAAAATGCGTGACACTTTTAGCGGTGAAACCAAACTCGCTTTATTTTAGGTCCAATCGCAGCGATGCCAAAGTTCGATGTAGCCAATCAGGATGCCGAAAATGCAACGTCATGGCGCTCATTGTCTTGGCAGCTTTGCCATCGCCGGCTAAACCCAATGTGGAGAGCAAGTCGTCTTGCTTGCTCAGAGTGGCGATGACGATGACGAGTGGGTAGATCTCAGTGCTATACTCTGTTTCACCTTATGATACCGCGGAAGGCTACGCGCGAGCTTCCTGCTCTGGGCATATCCCGG
The DNA here is from genome assembly GCA_037355805.1 of Ixodes ricinus. Lineage (NCBI taxonomy): Eukaryota > Metazoa > Arthropoda > Arachnida > Ixodida > Ixodidae > Ixodes > Ixodes ricinus. The sequence goes on along the minus strand of JAZHYW010013570.1, from coordinate 10,510 downwards.
CGGCACAAGTTCTCGTGCATCAAGGGGCAGCTGCCAACGCTATGAGCTCGCGCTTCTAGCCTTCGCTGCGGTGCAACATAAGGTGAAACGAAGTATAGATGTCTTGAGGCCAACCCACCATTTTTTCACTCAGCCAATAAGAGCTCGGCGTCGTTCTGACGTCACCGCCACTCCTGCCCAAGAAACAGACAACTTACTCTCCGCATAGCCAGCACCTCCCAGACGGCTTCGCTAAAGCTTACGCGTTACGTCACACGAGGTCGCGTCCGGGAGGCAGGCATCGGCGCTGATTGATGTAAGTGCCGCGTCACCGTTCGCGTTAGATTACGATAGAAACGAGCCCCACGGCGAACACCGACGCGCACTTGCATCCAATCAGTGGCTGTGCCGGCTCTCGGATGTGACGTCATGTGACGTAACGCGCAGGCTTTGCCTCTAGGAGGAGTTGGCACGCGTAGTGAGGAAAAACGCACGATCGCGGCGTTCGGGATTAGTTCATGTGCGGTAGCGCATGTGACGCCGCTCGGTGTATCGCGGTCACGTGCCTGACTGTTATAAAAGTGATGACGCTGGAATAAACGGGGCTTTTTGGCTTCTACCCCGAGTTGGAGAAGATCGGCGTCATTCCTGCGGCTGCCCACGCGCGCGGCGCAAGCGATAACGCGACATGGTGTCAGGAGTGGTCGGGGCGTTTTTCTAACTCGCTTCTTATCGTCGGCGGCTGGCTGCTCGTCTTCGCCAAGGACTTCGGGATGGCGGAAAGCGAAGGCTGCAAGAGCGGTTACGGAATGTTCGCTGTTCAACCGCCGCCGAACTTCGACTTCGACCGTACGTCTGAATGGCCGACCTGGAGTCAACAGTTCGACGATTACCGCTTCGCGTCGGGCCTCAACGAACGGGGTGAAGAAGCACAGGTACGAACCTTGCTCTATACAATGGGAAAGCAAGCGCGCCAGATTTTCCAGACTTTTGCCTTGTCCGACGACGACGCGAAGAAGTACGAAGTCGTCAAACAGCGATTCGACAACCACTTTGTGGCCGCACGGAACCTGGTCTACGAAAGCGCGTGTTTTCATCGCCGCGTTCAAGAACCAGGGGAGTCTGTCGACCAGTTTGTAACTGCGCTTCATACCCTAGCGGACCGTTGCGAGTACCAAGAGTTTAAAGAACGCATGGTTCGCGACCGCTTCATTGTTGGTCTCAGCGATTCCAAGCTTTCAGAGACCCTACAAATGGACGCGAGCTTGACACTTGCCAGTGCCCTGGCAAAAGCTCGTTTGAAAGAGACTGTCCATCGGCAGCAGCAGCAACTACGAGACGCGAGCAACGAAGCGACAGCTGCCGGTAACCTCGACGCCGTCAGGAAACAAGGCCAGCCGACGGAAAGAGACGGTCCTCCTCGGCGCTTCACCAGCCAAGCCACCGGCCGAGACGGCGGCAAGTGCTCCTTCTGCGGAAAGGATCCTCACGCCAGGACAGCCTGCCCGGCAAGGTCAACGAAGTGCAGCTACTGTCGTAGCACCGGACATTTCGCCGCAGTCTGCCGCAAGAAAGCTGCCGCCTACCCAAGGAAGGTACGACTTTCGTGTCTCCAAAAGAACAACGATGCGTACTTTGTTGGGTCGGTGAGCGGGGCGGGGTCTAACGCCCGATTCATTCAAGTCTTCATTAACGAAACGCCAGTGTTTGCTAAGGTAGACTCTGGGGCGGAGGTCTCTGTTGTACCGTCAACCTTTCCCGGACTGCCTTCTAGGTTACAGAAGTCCGATATCACGCTGACCGGTCCCAGTAACGAGTGCTTGAAAGTTCTGGGCAAGTTTACTGCCACGATACAGTGGAGACGCCGAACCGTACAGCAAACCGTGTATGTAGTCTCTCGGTTGCACTCCGTTCTTCTCGGGCTCCCTGCTATCGAGGCACTGGGCGTGATTAAGTTCGTCGACTTGGTCACGCCAAAACAGTCTGTTGAGGCGTGCTACCCGCATCTGTTCCGTGGCTTGGGTGCCATGGCGGGAGAGTACCAAATCACCTTAAAGCCCAACTCGGTTCCGTTCGCGATCCATACGGCGCGTCGGGTGCCTCTCCCATTACGGAACGCGGTTAAGCAAGAACTGGAGCGAATGGAGCGGAATGGAGTGATACGAAAAGTAAACGAACCGACGGACTGGTGCGCGGGCATAGTACCCGTTTTGAAGCCGTCTGGTGCGGTACGAATTTGCGTCGACTTAACGCATTTAAATAAATGCGTGCGTAGGGAGCGCTACGTTTTACCCACTGTAGATGACAGTATGGGAATGTTAAGTGGAGCAACGGTTTTCTCCAAAATCGACGCAAATTCGGGCTTCCATCAAGTCAAGCTGTCACGCGACAGCGAACTTTTGACTACGTTTATTACACCTTTCGGAAGGTTCTGTTTCCAAAGACTGCCGTTCGGAATAACCTCGGCTCCCGAGTACTTCCAAAAAAGAATGGCGCAAATACTGGAGGGAATACCAGGGGTAATAAACTTGATGGATGACATCTTAATTTTCGGCAAAGACAGAGCCCAGCATGATGACCGTTTGCGTCAAACCTTGGACAGACTCGGGCGAGCTGGCGTCACTCTGAACAAAGATAAATGTTGCTTCGGAGTAACAGAAATTTCTTTTCTGGGCTTTCAGCTGAGTCATGAGGGCATTAAGCCAGACCCAGAGAAAGTTCGCGCCATAAAGGAGCTTAAGACTCCTGAGAATGTCTCTGAGGTGCGACGGCTATTGGGAATGGCAAATCATCTTGCCAGATTCATTCCGAACTTGGCTTCGAAAACAGAGCCATTACGTCAGTTACTTTTGAAAGATTCCGAGTGGGTATAGGGGCCTGCTCAGGAACAGTCGCTGGCGTATATCAAGGACGTTATCTGCTCGCCAAGGGTCATGGCAAACTACGATGTTCGATACCCAACGATTCTTTCCGCTGACGCGTCGTCTTTCGGGTTGGGGGCGGTTCTGTTGCAGATTCACCCAAACAAAGAGCGACGTCCGGTTGCTTTTGCATCCAGATCGTTAACTCCAGCCGAGTCACGATATGCCCAGATAGAAAAGGAAGCCTTAGCTTTGACATGGGCGGCGGAACGGTTCGAAGGGTACATCACGGGACTTGATATTGTGTTCGAGACCGATCACAAACCACTAGTCACGCTTTTGGGGAAGTCGCCTATTGACTTATTACCTCCGCGCATCCAGCGCTTCCGGATGAGGTTAATGCGTTTCAATTTTGTGGTTGAATATGTACCCGGAACGAGTGTCATAACTGCCGATGTTTTGTCAAGGGCTCCCCTGCGGGGAACGCCAGCCTGTTCTAATTCGCTTACTGTTAGCGAGGTCACGAAATACGTGGAAGGCTGCGTACCCGGCATCATCGAACATAACTGTTTTGAACGGGTTAAGAAAGCTCAGGAAAAGGATGAAGTCTGTCGGAGCTTGATTGACTTGAGCCGTAAAGGATGGCCGAAGTTTTCGTCAGTTCCAATGGTCTTGAGGCCGTACTGGCAGGAGAGGTCTGCATTAACTGTATGCGAAGGAGTGCTGCTAAAAGGGAGAAGGTTGGTAATCCCTCAAGAGCTCCGAAATGAGGTCCTCCAGCAGTTACACGAGGGTCATCAAGGCATTGGTAAATGCAGAGCTAGGGCTCAAGAGTCAGTGTGGTGGCCCGGGTTAAGCTCTCAGCTTGGAACTTTGATAGCCAATTGTACAGCATGCGCTGAACACCGAGAGCAGAACTCGGAACCCATGATTCCGACGGAAACGCCACAAAGGCCGTGGCAGAAAGTAGGTGTTGATCTGTGCCAGATCAAGGGATCTCACTATTTGGTTGCCGTTGACTACTTCTCTAGATACCCCGAGCTCGCTCTGTTGACATCGTTGACAAGTGCCAGTGTCATATTGCACCTGAAGAGTTTTTTTCAAGGCATGGCATACCGGAGATTGTAGTTTCCGATAATGGCTCACAGTTTGTATCTGTGGAGTTTAAATTGTTTGCACGCGAGTACGGCTTCCGTAGCGTGACATCGAGCCCGAGGTATCCGCAGGCAAACGGAGAGGTAGAAAGGATGGTGAAAACGATTAAAACCTTGATTATAAAGGCCCGTGACCCCTATATTTCGTTGCTAGCTTACAGGGACACCCCAGGGCCCCTTGGGAAAAGCCCGGCGGAACTGTTGATGGGCAGGCGCCTGCGTACGACGCTTCCGCTGCACCCAAGAAGTTTGTTGCCCCGAGAGCTCAACCTGAACAAGGTCCGCAGGCGGGACCAGGCCTTTCGAGAGAAGCAGCGCCGACAATTTAATCGTCGGCATGCCGCACGAGAGTTGCCACCCCTGAGGCCGGGTGTATTAGTATGGGTAAAGGACTATAAGCAAAAGGCAACAGTCCTCCATCCGGCCAATAGGCCAAGGTCGTTCGTGGTAGAGACTCACGCGGGGGTTCTTTTAGAAAGGAACCGCAAGATGCTGGTTCTTTTGTCCCCTCAGCAGACCAGGTCGGAAGGCACACAGGGAAGCTATGAGTTACCAGAGAACCGGGAGCCTAGCGGCGAAGACCGCAGCGCCACTGAAGTTCTGGGAGGGGATAGCACAGGGAGTGATCTACCTGAAAACGGTAGGATTCAACCTCCGTTGCCTGCCTCGCCTTACGTGTCACGATACGGTCGCGAAGTGAGAAAACCGGAACGCTACGAAGCGAAGTAGCTGTTGCTCGAGTTGCCCGTTTCTTTGTGACTAAGTTTGCTGTCATATACGTCTGCTGTGTGGGTTTATTGTCAAATATGGTGGCTGTGCGGATTTGTTGTCAATTATGATCCTTGAATGTGTTCAGTGAAAGACCCACTGTAAATAAAAAGAAAAAAAAGGGAGATGTGGCGGTAGCGCATGTGACGCCGCTCGGTGTATCGCGGTCACGTGCCTGACTGTTATAAAAGTGATGACGCTGGAATAAACGGGGCTTTTTGGCTTCTACCCCGAGTTGGAGAAGATCGGCGTCATTCCTGCGGCTGCCCACGCGCGCGGCGCAAGCGATAACGCGACAGTTCAGTCCGTAATAGCAAGAGCTCAACGGAAATGAGCGCCGTTACGATGCACTTCTCCCGCTTCCCGATTGGCTCCATCAGACCGTAGCATCGGCTGCGGTCCAACTCAAAGAGAAGACGAAGTAGCACACCAACAGGCTTTTACCGCAAAGCACGCGTTTTCTTGAAACCGGGTGAGGCACTCACGTGTGCAGAAACCAGATTCGCGTGGGGCGAATACGCACGTTTCACAGCCTGACTTTGACACGGTGCGCGATTACGACCGGCGTTGCTTAGCCGATTTTTCTTCTTTTTTTTTTCTACAGTTCGTAAATATGTCCGTGGGCCCCAAAAACGGCCCACGCACAAATCCCGGTAGATTTGGCATTAAAAATTAAAAGGGCGTAAACGCGAGAAACGGCGGCTCCGATGGCAAAAAACAAATCTGACACCTAAAGCCTGTAGCGCTCGATACACAGTAAATTTCAAAACACCAATAAGGGTGTTGGGAGGGTGTTTGATGCCAAATACACCTCCTGAACACCCTCCATTTGTTTTAGGATAGGTGTAAATGTTTGCTTAGACCTTCTGAGTTGGCTATAGAGGTGTTATTACACTTCTTGGTGGGTTTCTAACAGTTGTTCAATGAATATTACACCTTTTGAGTGGTAAACGGTGGTCTCCACAGAAAACACCTTTTCATTCTGGACACAAAGCGGTCATTTTAAATTGCAGGAAACATTTTCTTATTTATTAGAATAGATGTAAAAATACACTCAAAGTAGCTTTGCTGACCTCTTTCCTGTATTCTTGTTGATTCTAGAGCAAACCAATAATAAATTTATTAGATAATTATTGAGTAACTGCTGCCACGCGCGTCATATTTTTCTTCAATAATAATGTGAAGGTGATCATTTTAAAACGCGTACTCACAATGCTTTAATTTTGTAAAAAGGGTTTCTGAAAAATAAAAAAAATGTTGTACAAATTACTTTTATTTAAACACTCTTTTAACGATTTACCATAAACGTTGATTTCCGCTTGATTATAACATTGAGTACGAGAGTAAAATTATCACACTCTTAACTCGATTATATGAGGTGAAAAATTAGAAGTGAGTGGCAATATTTACTCGTTAATTATATAATTAAGTAATCTACGACTACAATAGCTTGCCCTAAAATCACCAAGAATACAGGAAATATGACAGCAAAGCTACCATAAAGTGTGCATTTTAATGTCTTTTAATAAATAAAAAAATGCCTAGCCATTAAAAATGATCGTCTTGGGCCAGAGCTCTCCGATCGCGCGACGGTCATCTCAAAAGGCTGCAAAACATTTTTATATACAACCCAAAATTGCAAAGTATACAACCCAGAATCACACAGGGTTGTACGAAACAAAATAAAAATATTTGTTCAGGATTTGGCATTTTGGTGTGTGTGTAAATAGGATTGTCTTGGGTTGTGTGCCCAGACAAGATCTGGGCACCATCGACCATGAGTATGTCTGACAGACGTGCAACTCGGCAAAGCTTTTCTACTTCAGGGGAAAGTGAAACTTGTTAAGATGGAAGCTTGGGCGAGTGGGTGACTCGTAGACACCGACCCTTACAAAAATGAACAATGAGTTTCAATTGAGGTTCTGATGTGTTTTTATAGAGTCAAATAAAACTCAAAAGAAACTCAACGTTAAATGAGTTTTATCATTACAAAACTAATATTTATTATTTTGAATTTACTCATTACACATTCAAATGAGTGTTATCACTACCCACTCAATATCTATTCTTTTGAATTTACTCATTACAAATTCAAGTGAGGTTTATCATTACCTAATCAATATCAATTCTTTTGAGTTTACTCATTACACATTCAAATGAGTGTTATCACTAAGAACACAATATCCATTATTTTGAGTTTACTCATTACAAATTGCAATGAGTTTTATCGTTACCGACTCAATATCCATTCTTTTGAGTTTGCTCATAACAAATTCCAACGAATTTTATCGTTACCCAGTCAATATCCATTATTTTTGAGTTTATAAATGTACTGATTACTCATGCAAATGAGTATTATCATTAAGAATGCAATATCAGTTATTTTGAATTTATCCATAGACACTCAAGTGAGTTCTACCATAAGGCACCCAATAGACATCAGCTGATCCACAGCGAAGGAATTCGATAAAGGCAAAAGGTGAAGATAATCATGAATGCAGATTGCCTGCTATTCAGAAGACATTCTCCTCAAATAAAGTCATGTTCAAAATTGCAATCCAATAACTTCTCATATTTATTAATCATTTATTAACCCTTTTATGAAATCAAAATATATTCAATTATTCCCATTCTCAACTAGCACACTGCCTTGTGCGATCAAAATGACACAGCGATAGACATATTGACTCAATATACAGCATCTGCTCCTAAACTTCCCTACGCGCGCAATCCACTAAGATATAAAATATATCCTGCCACGACCCCGCCCCCTCCTCCATTCGTATTTCTCTAGACCACAAGTCTTACCATCTCAGTGCACAAGCAGTAACATATTGAAATTGACTCTGAAATTTAGTTTCTCAGGTAATACAGGTAATTACAGTTAACAAATTTAAAACCACTGGAAAAAAAAAAAGAAACAAGCCAGCAGTTGTTTTGCGACACTCCGCTAGATCAGTCACGACACCCCTGGGGTTCGCGCCTCACAGTTTGGGAAGCACTGCTGTTTAATATTACAAATACAGAGTGCTGCTTAGAACATTTTTCAAAACATTTATAAGTAGCAACTGTTGAACTAATACCGCGCAAAAATTTAAACCAACTCTCACACAATCTCACAGAAACATAATCCCAAGCTTCCACAGAATAAAAACCAGTAAGAACAAGACGAAATACACACTAGGCTGATTAATTAACTCTGAGCTGTCATTTTGTTTTAATTCAATACACATGAAAATAAAAGAAGAATAGGAATGCCAATCAGTGGCGTCACGAGGGTCAGCGGCACCCGGGGCGAGCCCCCCGCGACACCCCCCCACCCCCCCCCCTCTCTCGTGTGCGTGGCCCGCCGCGACTCCCCCCCCCCCTCTCGTGGCCCGCCGCGACACCCCCCTGAGCGCTGCACCCGGGGCGGTCCGCCCCCCCCCCCCCTTTATGACGCCACTGATGCCAATATGCATACCCGAGTCCTATAGGAGGTTGGACTGCTCCCATAGGGACTTTATCGGACCATTAGGAATTTTTAGCAGTCAAACGAAATGTTTTGTTGGCCAAACAGGAATGTCTAGGCCAATTGTGCATGTATATTTGAGCAATAGGAACCAATTAGACGTATGTCTGTCAGAACGATGTAAATGCATATTGGACGCAACAATTGAGAATTGGATCAATGGGAACATGTGTCTGTGCTTTTGGAAAGTTGTTTTTGGACGAAGCTGATATATTTGTCAGACATCCAGCTGAGGTAAAAATAGTCCCTGTCAGAAATACACCGGCCCATTTGATGCATGTGTTATGTAGCCTGGACTGTATGATGCAAATATCTGTTCAACGTCCAAAGAATGTGTCCACACTAGAATTCCAGCATGCATAAAAGTCCACTTAGACATGTTTTTCACTGCCAAAACACACAAAAAAGAGTGTCCGTTCCGAGTGGTAGTGACTGAAAAAGGTTCGTGGCAAGGGGTGTTGTCACGCTATCTAATGAAACATCTGTCTAACCTCAAACTAAATGATCCATTCCTGATCCCCAACTCTGAGGCGGTTATACATCACCTACAACTGAACGAGGCAACGGTACGATACGGGTTTTCACTTGATGTGGAGGACCTTTTTTACTCAATCCCACATAATAAGCTGTTTCCAGCAGTCAACGAATGTATCGAGACCAACGGGATTACGAAGTTTCAAAATGAATGTGGGATACAAGTAGAATCCTTCCTAGAACTTTTACGGTTCTACCTATCCGCCACCGTGGTAACGTACGAAGGTACGTCTTACCTACAAAGGAAAGGCATATGTATAGGGTCCTGTGTGGCACCAGTCCTCTGCGACATTTTCCTAGCAAAATGTGATCGCGCCATCGATAATGCACTCACCAAAGGACAAGTTTCACGCATTTTCAGATACGTGGATGACTATCTAGTGCTTCTTTCAAAGAGACCCATGGGAAATGAAGCTCAAATAATCCACACCATCAAATCCACTTTCTTGAACGAAGGGCAAGGGCTCAATTTCACCCATGAGACTCCAACGAATTTGAACCTACAATTTTTAGATCTTCACCTGATGTTCCAAGACAGGCACACTTGCTGGCAATACTCACCAAGAACCAAAAAAGGCCTGCTTCAGTACGACTCAGCTCACTCAAAAATCATCAAAAGAGGAATCGTCAAAAGCACAATGAGTGCAGCCTTAAAAAAGTCGTGCACACATTCCGCGGCTGAGAGTTTTCAAGCTCAAGTGCAGCGCCTCAAGACATCTGGGTTCCCGAGTTCGATTTTGTTTGAAGTCGTCGAATCCTTACTCACCAACAGTGGCCAACGAGAGCGCACACGAGAGAAGAACCAACGACCAGCAGTGGTGCCATACATACATCAGATTACACACAACTTAAAAAAGATCGCTTCTAAATATCAAGTCCAGGTGGCACTCTCTGCACCAGATAAACTTAGGCGGTTGTGTCCGAGAATTAACCATCTCCAACCACAGCAAGCTGAGTGCAAAGTGAAACATCAACAACAATACGTCGACTGCCAACGAGGAGTGGTGTACGAAATACCTTTCACCTGCGGCAAAACATATGTGGGACAAACAGGCCGATGCATCAATGATCGCTTACGAGAGCATGCCTTAGCCTTGAAATCGTCACCAGCCGGCCATCTTGCGATACATGCAAGGGACTGTACGTGCTCAGCAGTGTTTAGCCGAACCAAAATCCTAAGACGTTTTCGATCCAAAAGAACACGCGAATTGTATGAAGCCCATGCAATTGTGTCTCGTGGGGCGGTGTGCATCAGCGCCCCTTCGATCGCCTTATCTCAGAAGGAACTTCACTACCTCAATCTTATGACTTGACGACACGTACTTAGCCTGCAATCTCATGTTCCTTAGTGGTCTAAAACTTCACCCCCTTTTTTTCATCATCTACGATTTCAGTGCGTGTACTTCAACAATTTTTTTAATTTTGTTTCAAAATTATTGCTTCCTTCTTTCTCTTTTATTTCTTACGTGTTTTCTTTTTTTCACTCACATATATCATCAGAAACTCACCCCTTTTTCATATATTTTATTTTATAATTTTTACGTATAACAACTTCGAGGGTGTACATTTTTTCTTTTATGGTATAACATCGGTAACTTCTTTCTTCTCCTCCTTTATAGACTATTAAATGTCAGTTGTCAGTTTAGCGCCCTTCCTGTCTACTTCGTCCTTCCTTCCTTGCTGTTTTGCGCTATTTTACTAAT